>JARJHM010000111.1:0-305000 GCA_033356055.1 Carex pumila
CAAACCCCAGAGACAACTCACATCCTCCAGAGTAACTGTAATATATTTGACTTGTCAATAAGAAATTAAAAAAATATATATTTAAATTAGTTAATACCTGTCATTTCTCCGAATGGAAGATGAAAAGTGTGCGTCTCCGGACGCCACCGCTCGACAAGTCCATGAATGAGGGCCGCATCGAGGGCGATATCAGGCAATATCGCGAGCTGATATAAGCCCATTCGAATTAAAAATGGTGCGTACCTCTCATTATACTCACATTTGTGTCGATAATGTCTCACGGTTAAAATCTCTTTACTCTAAAATAAGAAAAAAAAATTAATTACAATATTTATTTGATTACTTACAGAGTTATGAAAAACGAAATAAGTAAATGTTTACCTCCTTAGACGCTTCAGATATCCTGTGATTACCGTGAACTATCCACAACAGGGGGCTAAATCTATGCTTAAGTACTGGGTCTGCCATACTACAAAATTCGAACAATATTGTACATCACCTTAAATTTTTTCAAATTATTATAAACCATTTTGGTATTTTCTAAATTATTCTACACCACTTTGGTATTTTCTAAATTATTGTACATCATTTTGGTATTTTCTAAATTAATCAGACAATATTCTAAACCATTAAAATGAACTAATTAATTATTTTTTAAATTAAAATTAAAAAAATACAAATATAAAAACCTGAATCGCAGATCCGATCGATCAGACAATCAGAGCTCCGAAAGGAAAACAGATGCCTAAAAAAAATTAAATTAATCGAACAATTTTCTACACCATTTGGGTAATTTCTAAACAATTCTAGATTATTTCGGTATTTTCTAAATTATTCTAAACAATTTTAGTATTTTCTAAATTATTCAAGACTATTTTGGTATTTTTTAAATTGTTCTACACCATTTTTGTAATTTCTAAACAATTCTAGACTATTTCGGTATTTTCTAAATTATTCTAAACAAATTTGGTATTTTCTAAATTATTCTACACTATTTTGGTATTCTTTAAATTGTTTTACACCATTTGGGTAATTCTAAACAATTCTAGACTATTTCGGTATTTTCTAAATTATTCTAAACCATTTAGGTATTCTCTAAATTATTGTAGACTATTCGGTATTTCCTATATTATTCTACAAGATTTTCTAAATTTCTAATTTTTTGGGACATTATTTTACACAATTTCTAAATTTCTAATTTTTTGGACATTATTCTACACAATTTTCTAAATTTCTAATTCTTTTGGACATTATTCTACACAATTTCTAAATTTCTAATTTTTTGAAATATTATTCTAAACTATCTAGATTTCAATATTTAAATAAATAAAAAAAAATTACCTTTTAACTGAAAGGGACGGCTGCCTCTGATTTGATTTCCTTCTTCCAGTGGGCCGAGTTTATACCGCATCTCCGAGTCAGGAAAATTTTTTTCCGGATGTGGGACGTTTCCGGAAAAAATTTATCCGGTTTTACCGTGTTTCCGGAAAAAAATTTTACGGAAAGGGCGTGTTTCCGGATAAAATTTTTCCGGATGTAGAGCTTGGTTCCGGAAATTTTTTTTCCGGAATGGGTACATTTCGAATTTTACCGCCCATGCGGTTATTTTTTGAAATTTTATATTAAATGTGGATATTAATAAAAAATTCGGTCCAAATTTATTGATTTACTTTAAAGGACAAGTTCAAACTTTTCAAACCATTCAAACTAATATACTTCACAAATGATGTTAGACATGCAAATATTTTATTTTATTTAATATGAGGTCAATCGCTGAAAAAATGAATACATTAAAACAACTTATGAAACTCCTTTTTTTTACTGATTGACTTTGTACAAATAAATTTCAAAACTTTACATTTATACGTATTATTTGTAAAATAAATTGATTTCAATAGTTGAGTTCGTCGTTTGAAATTAATCTGATTAATTATGAAGTTATGCTCACGGAATCCACTCAATGAGCATAGCATAGCCTGGCTTTACTCTTAGTTTTATTTTAATAATTATTTTATTAACTGTTGCCGTTATCAAATAAAAGTATTGTAAATACATTACTTATAAATCTAAGCTTACTATATCATCATGACAATTTAAGCGTAGCCTGGCTTTACTCTTATTTTTATTTTAATAATTATTTTATTAATTGTTGCCGTTATCAAATAAAAGTATTGTAAGTACATTACTTATTTGCATAAATCTAAGTTTACTATATTATCATGACAATTTAAGCGGGAATGCTACCGACAAGAAAAATGAAAAATGAAGAGAAGCTGATATCAACCGAATTTTTTATTAATATTCAAATTTAATATTAAATTTAAAAAAATAACCAGATCAGCTGTATTTTTCGAAATCTATCCTTTTCAGAAATTGCCTCTATATCCGGAATTTTTTTTTTCAGGAAATAGGATTTTTTTTTCTGAAATTTTTTTTTTCGAAATTTTTTTTATAGGAATTTTTTTTTCATTGTTCAGTTTTTATTTATAATTTTTTTTATTTTTTTATTTAAGTATTACAAATATTTAATATATTTAAAAAAAATAGATGGAATACTATATAATTTGATTTATTCGAAAGACTGCTACAAATAATCCGGATCAACATTTTTTATACCGGATTTTTTATGACCGTAAGAAAAATTAATATAATATAATATATGTATATGTATATGTATAGGTATATATAATATAATATATGTATATGTATATATAATATAATATATATGTTAAAATATGCTTGCATATCAAATTTTATATTTTTTTTGAATTTTTTTACTATTTATTAAGTATTTAACAAAATCGCTATTTATATTCAGACCATTGAATTTTTGTACCCATCTTAATAAATAGTAAAAAAAATTAGAAAAATATAAAATTTGATCTGCAAGCACATTTTAAAATATCCATTATGTTGAACGGTTTGGATCGACTGTTTGAACTTTGAAAACTTTGAAAATACCGATCGTTGAATGCCTACCGTTGAACGAAAACTTCAACTGAATTTTTGAGGCACTAAACAAGGGTTCCAATACCTCATATTTTTTATACCTCATCATACCTCATATTTTATATCTTCATTTTCATATATATTATATTATGAGTTAGGCTGGGGTGCTATGGATAGCATAGTGGCCTCCCGTGCTACGGCTCAATATTCAAGTTTTCAAAATCCAAACGGTCGATCCGAACCGTTCATTGTTTAATCCATATTGAAATGTGCTTGGAGACCAAATTTTATCTTTTTTGGAATTTTTTTACTATTTATTAAGCATTTTTGAAACCGCTGTTTTCCAGTGGTGCAGAATTTTAACAAAAACATCGATTTTGAAACCATCTTAATAAATAGCAAAAAAATTCCAAAAAATGTAAAATTTGGTCTCCAAGCACATTTCAATATGGATTAAACAATGAACGGTTCGGATCGACCGTTTGGATTTTGAAAACCTGAATATTGAGCCGTAGCACGGGAGGCCACTGTGCTATCCATAGCACCCCAGCCTAACTCTTATATTATATGTACATATATATACATATATTATATTATATATACATATACATATATTATACTATATATACATATGCATATATTATATTATATTATTTTTTTTTACGGCCGTAAAAAATCCGGCATAAAAAATATTGATCCGAATTATTTGTAGCAGTCTTTCGAATAAATCAAATTATATAGTATTCCATCTATTTTTTAAAAAACTATATTAAATATTTGTAATACTTAAATACAAAAAATAAATAAATTATAAATAAAAACTGAAAAATGAAAAACAAAATTCCTATAAAAAAAATTTCAGAAAAAAAAATTCCTATTTCCGAAATTTTTTTTTTCGGATTTAGCTTCTGTTTTCGGAAAAAAAATTTCCGGATATAGAGGCAATTTCTAGAAAATCTTTTTTCCGAAAAGGATAGATTTCAAAAAACACAGTTGAACCAGTTATTTTTTAAAATTTAATATTAAATTTGGATATTAATAAAAAATTCGGTGATTTAAATCTAGACTTTTACCTTTTTGTCTTACCCTCTTTTGACAATAATTGTGCATGGCTGTTATCAAATCACTGCCCTTTTTTCAAACATATCATTTTGTTGAATAAGGCAAGTCTTCGACTTTCAAATTAGATAAAGGATCATATAATGAAAAGTACACCAGAGTTGTTAAATCTTCGCCATTCCAACAGATACTGGAGTTATATATTCGGAGCTATTTGATGAAATTCTGAACTCTTTCTCATTCCAGAGGATGTTTCTGGAAAAAAAAAAATTAAAATGCCGGTGTCGATATTGGGAAATATTTGGGCCAAATTGAGGAACTAAAATATTTTCCTGGAGGCCTCCGGTATTTACTTGAACGGAGAAGATCTGTGATTTACAGTAATCTGGTGTCGTCATTCCCCATCATCCTTTCATCATCATTGCTTTTGACTTCAGATTATTGCCTATTTGTTTTCATTGACCATTTTTTATTAGCTTTCTGTTATGAGGGCGGCTCAAATGCCTTTATTTTTTTTGTGTCTCCATTGTACTTTTATTTTTTAAAATTTTAATAACTCAAAATTTAAAATTTAAAAGTCAAAATAAAAGCGTTAGATGTGATCTATGTTATTTTCTCTACGTACTTATAGAAAATTATCACATTTTAATTTTGCTTTTATGTGAATCAATAAGTTTAAAAATTAATGTCTATAAATTATCCATATTAATACAATTTTTACAAGCTCTTGATGACAATCAAAATAAAATTAAAATGTCATAATTTTTTACACGTGCATAAATAAAATAATGTAGATCATATCCAACGGATTTATTTTGACTTTTAAGTTTTAAATTTTGAGTTATTAAAGTTTTAAAAAATAAAGATATGGTGGAGAGTGGAGACACAAAAAATGGAGACATTTGAACCCTCCTCTTCTATTATTTATATACATCTATTCATTTGTCTGTTTATGCTTTTGTCTATTTAATTATATCAGTATTTTTATTGAGTACTGTTCATTTATTTTTAATATTGAACCTGTCTCTAATTTCCGAATTCGGATCGTAATTGAATTTCTGAGTTTTGATCCGGACTTAGATGCTCTAACACGAATCTTAAAGAACCTCAACCCTTGAAATAATACTGACTTTCTGCGCAATCCCCGAATAGACACATGAAACATCTAAGCTAAAAAATTGAGTTACTCGAGGAGATCCAGACCCCTAATTTCCGTGGAACATTTTCATTTTTTTTCCCCTAACAGTGGACTTGCTGCCTTTACAATTAGAAATTTAAAATATTGTTTACAAAATAATGGTATCAATTAGTGATACCAAGTACTATTTAAATAGTAATTCATCTAGTTCACAATTCCTCACTGATGTTCTGTAACATAATTTTTTAGGTGTTTACGTTAGAAAAATGAACTTCTTCAAAGTTTTGAATCAATGTGGCGTATATTTAATTTCATAATACGTCATTGCTCATAAGATAAAGAATTAGGAGAATGCTGATCCTTTTTTATTATAATATCTATGACCTTTTGCTATACCGTAAGCTTTCTGTTTCAGCCAAGCAAATTGAACCATAAATTTTCTACTATGAGAGAGGTGTTCGTTTAAAATAATTTATTCATAAAGAATTGTAGAAAGTATACCACACTATTCGTGAAAATTGTGATCACTTTAGTTTGATTTCCAAAAATAACAAACATTTAAATAATTTTTTGGATATAATAAAGTAAAATATATTTGTTATATCTAAATTATGAATTTTAAAACTCGTCAAACTTAGCATTTGTTACTGGACAGGAACCGTCATCTAATTTCAATAAGATGGTAAATATTATTTTTTTTTATCAAGAAAGAAAAAAGCCCAAGATCTAAAAATCTAAGAAAAAAACATTTGCGGACATCATTGGGCTTAACGCGAAATCACGCAATTATAATTTAAAAAAAAAAAAAAACAGGCCATATTATGGTGTGCCCCAATTCTCAGCCCATGTTACGAATATACTTCTGCAAGGACCAATTTTTGTGCTGAAATATTTCATGAAACCTCTTCATTTTGAATACGGATAATTTGGCGGATATAACAATATGACTATGTTGATAATTAATTTTTATTAATTAATTTGTAATAATATTATAAGTTTAACATTAAAAATAAATATGTTTATCATGATTGAATATCCGATTTGTATTTGTATTTGTATTTTATGTTATTTATACTTTCTAATGGTAAAGCCAATTTGTTAAATACTATATTAATTTTGTTTCAATATCTAAATTATATTTGTATTTATATTCATATCTGTTATTATTAAATACATTTGTATCCGTATAATATTCAATTTGTATATGTATTTGTTTAATATTTTATTTAGAGGAGGGATCAAGTTACAATAATTTTTGAGTTACAATAAGTTACAACAAGCATTCAAAGTCCAAATCGTCGATCCAAACCGTTAGATGTGATCTCTACAATAAAATATGCCTAGAGACCAAATTTTATATTTTTTGGAATTTTTTTACTATTTATTGAGATGGGTACAAAATTCAATGGTTTGAATTTGACTAGTTGTTGTACCCATCTTAATAAATAGTAAAAAAATTTCAAAAAATGTAAAATTTGATCTCCATGCACATTTTATTGTAGAGATCACATCTAACGGTTTGGATCGACGATTTAAACTTTGAAAATATAAAAGATACTTGTTATAACTTGTTGTAACTCAAAAATTATTGTAACTTCATCCCTCCTCTTTTATCTATTCAAAGTAAAACTTTCAAATCCAATTTCTTGTTTCTAAAATTTGTACAGTTTTGTATGTACCAGAGACTATTGACTTTGTACAGTTCACTTTCCAAATACTGATTCTATTTTTTTCAAATCCAAATTATTTTTCCGGTAAGCTTCGTGCGGAAGTCCGTGACTCGGATCCTGAACTTTTTTATCTTTTGGTGAAAAATTCTGGGGTGCTTCACACTCAAAAGTCAGAAGTCAAGAAAAACAAAAGCTTTCCTCAAAAGAAAAGGAAAATAAAGAAAAAGCTGGTGTGGTGGTGATCTGGTTTAATTGTCCGTTGCAATTTGACCAGCCAATGCTCGACTAGCTCTACCAAAACAGAAAGCCATTGCAGATGTAACTACGTAAGGTTGCTCAGTTCCAGTGCAATTAATTCCTATAGATAAAAAAACAATTACCTGTTTGAATTTGGATTTTTCCTACTTCTGATTGAGTATCAAGGAATGACATCGTTCGGGTCGCTGTAAATTTCATCTAGGTTTTTTTTTTAATTTTCAGAAATAGAGCAAAAGAGGGAGAGGAAGAAGGGCCTCATAATATAGTAAGAGTATAATGAACATGTTTTTATTTTTCAAAAAAAGGAACCAATTTTTTTTATAAATGAATTGACCAACCATTAATATAAAATATAAAATTATTTTTTGAGACTTAATTGTTCACCCGAATTTCAAGAAAATAATAATTATGCTATATTTCAAAGTAAATTTAGTACTTCAATGCTTTACATTCATTTTTTTTTGTCTTAATTTAATTTTGCAAAAAAAAATTATGCTTCAGATTATATTCGACCAATTCTTATTGATTCCGTTTCTGATAAAAATAAATAAAAATATTTTAATGAAAATTCACATTAGTATATTCATGCAATATGCTCTTTACATCAATCAAAACAAAGTTGATATGTTATAATCTTTTACTTGTGCATGAAAAGAATGATATAGATTATATTTAACAATGTTGTTTTAGTATTTAGGTTTTAAATTTAAGTTATTAAAATTTTAAAAGTTAAGACTAAATACACTAAAAATGAAGACATGTAAATCCTCCTCAATTTAAAGTAGAATAAAAAAAATGCAAAACATGAAAATATATTCATACAATCAAAATCGAAGCTTATAGATCCTTACCGTTATTTTCAATACGGTATAAAATTATGTAAATCTTGGGGCTGCCTTTTCAAATAACAGCCCGGATTAGACATCTTCATCTTTTTAAAATAACAAGCTTTCTTCTTTTGCATTTTTCAATTCCATTTTAAATCTTAATTCGAAGAATAACTAAATAAAAGCGTCCGCAAATAGTTTCATTACATATTTGTATGCAAGACTGAATTGTTGAAGTTTGGAGACATTATGAAGGAAATAACGGTCACATCTTTATCTGGAAACGAAATGCATTTGTTAAAAATAATTCAAAATAAAATGTCTTTCCTGTTTATTCATCACTCTCACTTATTTCTTAGTTTTCAATTTCTAAACGGTACAAATTATTCAAATTTGATTCTTCACAATTCAAAATTTATACATTTTTTTCAATTCCACTAATGAGGGTTTTCACCCTCAATTGCAGTGACAACTTTTAGTTCTAATTTGTATGTATTTCAAACTACAAAATTTGTACCTCCACACATTGATGATTTTGGCGAAAATACAATATGTCGATGAATACAATTGTTGATCATATAAATTTTTGACTTCTCAATTTTGAGTAGGTAATATTTTGATATGCAAATTTAGAATTTTGTGTTTTTATTTTGAAAATAATATATCAGTTTTTATTTTTTTATGGTAATAGCAAGTTGTGAAAACTAGTATTTTAAAATAGGAGAAAATTCACGTATACCTCTCAAAAACTTCAAAATCACATGTTCCTCCCTCTAATCTTCCAAATTACATTCCCCCCTATGAACTTCAGAAACTCACAAATTTATCCATTTTATTGTCTTTTATATTAAAACTCATTTTTAATTAATAAAACATTAATTTTCTCTCTTATTATAAGTGATCATTGCCCTCAAAAACCAATCAGATATAAAACCAATATTTTTCTTAAACATACTACAATTATTTTATGCTTTTCATAAAAAATAAGTGTTTTATAAATTTAAAATGAGTTTTAATATAATTGACAATAAATGAGTAAATTTGTGAGTTTTTCAAATTTAGAGGAGTGATACGTAATTTCGAAGTTTAGAGGAGGAAACACGTAGTTTTGAAGTTTTTGAGGGGTATACGTCAAATTCCCCCCCCCCCCTTAAAATATGGAACGAAATGTTCATATTATAAAATTTAGGATTTTTAATTTAGTAAGAAAATTAATGTTATCTACATAAGAGGTTGTAAATTTGAAACTTAGATAAGAGATTTCTTATTGTTATTAAATCTTCTTAAATTAGTCAAGTGGCTTAATTTTCGATTCTACTTAAATTAAAATAGTCAAGTGCTTAATTTCCGACTCTACTTAAATAATAAAATTCGAAATTTTCTATGGAGGAGGGTTCCATTGCGCTAGGCTTTTGGTGACAAAATGACACCGCCTATTTTTAATCTATATTTCGAAAGAGGGGGGTTAAAATGCACCTTCTTTTTTGTGCTTCAAACGTGCACCCTCCTCTCGTTTCTTTATTTTTAAAATTCAAATAGTTGATTTGAAGCTACCAATGTGTTCTACATATTAAAATCTACTTGGAGACCAAATTTTACATTTTTTGGAAATTTTTTACTATTTTTTCAGAATTTTTGAAAATCATCACTGTGCTGAATTTTTTATTATTATTTAGTTTAATAAAAAATTCTGAAAAAATAGTAAAAAATTTCCAAAAAATGTAAAATTTGGTCTCCAAGCACATTTTAATATGTAGAACACATTGGTAGATTCAAATCAACTATTTGAATTTTAAAAATGAAGAAACGAGAAAATGGTACACATTTGGAGCACAAAAAAGAGGGTGCATTTTAACACCACTCATTTCGAAATTGGAAATTCAATCCAAACTTTTGGCTTTTTCTTAAAAAGACTGGATCACGTAAAATAATATAAGTTTTTTTTTACTCATTTGTATTAAATTAATTAAGATGTCCTATGATGAATGGTGTTATGAAATTTAGCCATCATAGTTAACTTAATTTATTCATCTTTTATTAGTTATAGTATATAATAGAACTCCAAAAATTATAAATTTTACATGAACACGTTCGTTATGAAAATGAAAAAAATTAACGATCTGTATTAACATTAGAATACATATGCAAAAGAGAGGTGGTGAGATATTGTGACACCAAAAAGATTTTTTGAACACCTGGCTATCATAAGATCCATGTGGACATTTTGTGAATTTCGAACCCGCCGTTATTTTGTTTTAAATTTGAAAAAAGAAATACAATTTTCATAAAAAAAAAAATTTATGCCCTGAGAGGTGATAAATATTTTTTTTTTTTTTGCCATTCAGAGGTGATAAGTTTGAAAACCCTCATCTCATACTTAATAGAAATATTTTTTTGATGATGCTTGGATAATCCATACTAGTTTTAGGCTATGGTTTTACTGGCCCATGTTACATACCTTCCATAATGCATACTCGTTCGTGGTGTTAATCTGAATCCAAAAAATGAAATATGCAAACATTGCCGTAAACTTAACAAACTTGTTAAGTTTACTTATTAATGAATGTTATTATTGTCATACGCCATAATTTGATATTAGTTTTATAACATGGAATTGTCATTTCATAGAATACTTTAGCATTAATTTATATACAAAACTCATTGTAGCTTTAACCGCTCATTCATGCAGTAGTATAATTGTTCACTACTAGTAGTGCAGTTTTTAAAAATAAAATAAAATAATCCGTGTGTACAGCAGAAATTTTGGGACGCTGTGCTGTCATCCATGTTAATATCAAGAAGTTGCGTTCACAAAAAGGATAAATGCAGATGTTTGTATAAAGCTGCCAATTTCAGTGTATATTAATCACCATACGTTGCCAATGATGGTGAAAAATCCAATTGTCATTCACTAATAATATTTTAATATTTTTATTTTAAACTCATTGAATGTTTTAATCGTACTTTTGACCGCTCATTTATTTAGTGGAGGAATTCTTTATGGAGTCGATGCCTCGATGGGGCGTTTTGACAGATATTAAATTAAATTCGGTTCATGTTCCGATTAAAATTGTTTAATCTGTGTTAAGATCCACACACACTTGATATGTACAGGTTTTAAAATTATTCATACGAATTTTGATGTCAATCAAATGATTTCGAATAACATCAGAACGACTAAACTATCAGACGCCCCGTTCCAATTCTTTATTCGTTAATTATGCGATTTATTTGAAGCGGTGTGATATTGAGCTGTCAAAGGCGTTACATGGAGAAGTTATTCTCATATGAAGAACAAAACATACAAATGAGAAAATGTCCCAAGTTCAATTTATCACATATAATATTCTAGCATTTTTATATAATTCCATGTATGTATTTACTACATCAACGATTATTGTAATTCCTTCGTATTTTTAACGACCCATTTATGTTGTGGAAGTATGGCGACTAATCGTTAATCCTTAATCCATGCTTCTAAATTGATGTTACATAAGAACATTTCTATTAGAAATGTGTTTGATAAAACAAAGATAAAAATAATTACTTTGATGTATCACGTGTTATTGAAAACTTAGTTACTTATTATTAGTTTTGTCGAGACATATTACAAATACAACACGACATATAATGTTACATATGTCGGTTATGTGACGTAATTTATATGTGCGTGACATGTTTATTTACCTAGCTTTTCTTCCTTCAATCGAAATTAACACAACACAACAAACTGTATAAATCAATTTGGTCATGCCACGTCACAATTTTCTCTCTTTAATCGAAAATTAGTCACATTACGTTTTTCCTCCGAATGAGACTTCAAATTAAAACCTTGCAAACTTGTACTTAAAAAAAAAATACAACTCCAATTGGTTTTTTTATCGCACAGTTATCGATTCAAATTTTAATTTATATGAACATCTGTTACAAAAATAATTATAAAAAAATATTTCATAAAATTTTGTCACATGCTGGACAAATTATATTAGTCCCAATCCAAATAAAACAAAAACATATATGTATAAAATCTCAGAAAGTTAAGGATATCCATGCAAAATTACTTGATACAGTTGCACTTTGGTCCCCTGAAAGCTGCAACTGCAGAACCGGAACCGCGCTTTTTTTTGTCTTGCCTGTGCTTTTGTAGATAAATCCATCTGTTTGCATTTATTCCCAACCAGAACCCAGGAGTAGTGTTGCCTATTTTGTTCCCTGCATTTCATAAAAGAGAAATTCTTTTTGGAAATTACAACCTGTCCTCCGTTTTACAATTTCTCACATATTTGCTTTTCTGGCGACATCTACGCATCCCATTAATTACAAAACTATTCCAAAAAGAGTGAAAATGCGAAATCAATAATAACCTCTCCCCGAACCTAAAACCCGCCATAACTAAGCGAACCATTGTCTCTACACTGCGCTTGGTTACAGTTTTTGAGTTCTTCGAGAGGAAAAAAGGTACCGTGCACAACACTCTGCATTTCTATTTCGTGTAAATTATAAACTTTGGTTGGTTTTCTGTCTTGTTCTATCAAAATATAAACAAAATTTGAAGTGTAGTTTTGGTGATTTTTGTCGCCTTACTTGGTCGAGAAGATGCGTACTCGCCTTTCTCATTTCTTTTGTGTTTTTTGGTACTTATTGCTCGTGTAAAAGAGAAATAGAAGAGAACGAATTATCTCTTTGGTTTCTCGGCATTTACAAAACAAAAGAAAAATAACCAACACAAAATTTGAAGTGGTTTTTGTCGCGGCCTCTCCTATAAAAGAGATTAAGCGTAAACATTCGTTCCTTTTCTTATTTTTTTTTCCTTCTATATTGTGTAAAATCAGACTTATTTCCTCGTCACAACCCCCCACGACTATATTTGAATTAATTTTTTTTTTTTTTTGCTTCTTCTTTCTTTTTACTGGGAAAGTATATTTTTTTTCTTCTTTCAAAAAGCGAAGCATGAAATGTGAACTTTTTTCGTTCTGTTCGTGCGAAATTTTGCGAGTTTCGTTTGAAAATATGTGCAAAGTCTGTAATCTCACTCTTATATTTCCTCAAAACTTGTTTATTTTTTTTGGATTTTTGTAAATGTTCGTCTTCGTCCAGTTTTGTAAGATATTGTACTTCTTTGTTGGAATATTGCTAATTCGAGGTTGTTTTAGAAGTTTTTTACTTTCACGTTTGGTGCAAGAATAGCAGTTTTTTCTTGTCGTTTTTACTTTGTTGCTGTTTGCGTGACCTAGTTGCCAGTAAACATATAAGAACAAATTGTTCCACATTATACAAAATAAAAAAAAATTAATTATCTGTGTTTTTTTTGTCTTTCTCTTCTTAGTCAGGTAAATTCTAAGTTAACATGTATTTTTTCTGTCTTTTTGGTTTTCAGATAACTGAATCAACAATGGAAGTCACTGAATGTACCAGAATAGTTCTAAACCAAATTGAAAAATTTGAACCTGAAAATGCAACCAAAATCATGGGTTACCTTCTTTTAAATCACACATATGAAGAAATCCTTGGGTACGCACTTGGTTCTGATAAGAAAATTATCTCCTTGATCCTTGAAGCTAAGTCCTATCTCACCTCTGCTCCCAAATGTGTTATCCCTCCCCAAATCGCACCTCAATGCGCACCCTTTCCAGTTGCTTTCACCCCCCAAGTCCCTCCTCCAATTGGACTGGCACCGTTCTACGGAAATTCTCAATTGAGCATTCCACATAACATGATTGCACAACCCAATGTGACCCAATTAAACCCCAATTTCGGTACTGATTTTGCACAAGTGTGCCAATACTACCTGAGCAAGGGCTACTGCAAGAATGGTGCCAGGTGTCGGTTTGTGCACGACTCGAATTTTGTTCCAGTTGGTGATTGGGTGAGGTTGGAGATGGAGATTCGGGAGATACTTTTAAGCAGGGGACGGATACCACTTTCAATTGCATTGTTGCCTATGGTTTATCAAGAGCGGTATGGTAAGTTTTTACAAGCCGAGGGGTACCTTACTGAGAGCCAGAGGCATAGCAAACTGGGTTACAGTTTGACTAGATTACTTGCTCAGTTGAGAACCATTGCTTTAATTGAAAGGTACCTAGAATTTTATTTTGTTCTTGTTGTAGTAATTTTTTTTATTATTTGTTGTCATTCTTATATAGTATATATACTTAAAGTTAGCATGAAATATCCCCAAAATGTACATATGGATTTTACTTGTCAAAGATAATATTTGTTATTTAGCCCCCTGTTGAGGGAAAATCATGAACCTGGAAGCAGGTCTATTATCTGCTAAGATTAAATCCCCAACATGCCACTATACAGATAAATAATTTGAAAGATAAATGAGTAAGCCTATGTGTATACCGACAAAATATTATCTTTTACCTCAGTCCACATGGTCAGCATTCGTTAATTTAAATCTAGTATACTTTACAGGTCTATCACTAATAGTCTCTTTCTTAATTTTTTTTTCTCATTTCTCTTTTTCCTTAGGCCACATGGTCAGCATTCGTTGGTCTTAGCTGAAGATGCGCACAAGTATATTGAGTATACTAGATTACATCATCAGGACACCTCTGGCAGCTCTCATCAGATTTATCTTACCTTTCCAGCTGACAGCAAGTTTACCGAGGAAGAAGTCGAGATATACTTCAGGTACATATTTCTCTCCTTTCTTGTATTGATATGTATTGGCATGTTAGCTTCTGTTACTATACCATAACTGATTGGTATGTTTCTGATGAGAAGTATCAATTGCTTGAGACTAGATTATTTTGTTGAAGTAATTTTTTCATTTGCAATCCTTTTTTGTTGTTATGATTTGTAGCAAGTATGGACCGGTATGGGAGGTGCGAATACCGAGGCAAACTAGGCGCATGTTTGGTTTTGTGAGTTTTGTGTACCCCGAAACTGTACAGCTCATTCTGTCAATTAGTCATCCACACTATGTAGGCAGTTCCAGAATTCTAGTGAAACCATACAAGGAGAAGTCAACAGTCAATGAGAGGTATAATTTTCAAAGCTTCAATTCTCTTTTTGTTATTTGTTAATTTGTTCCAACATTTACTAAATTCTCCAAGAATAATTTTCAGGAGGATTGCTGAAGTGGATCTTTCCCACTATAATGCTGGCAATTTCTTTGATTTGGGATTGGAACCTAGTGCATGTAAGTTCTTTAGAGATTAAAACTTTACATTTTCTTATGAATCTTCAAAATCTAACTATTTAATTCTCATTTTAGCATTGGGTGGGTATAGCTGCAATGGAAGATACCTTCAAGATCAAATGATGAATGAGAGAGAGATTGATATGGAACTGGAGAGGAGAGAAAGACGCCTTGTTGACCGTCAACAAATGTGTAACAAGCTGACGGGTGGGCCTGCCCATGACTTTAATCCGCAGTACCTCCAGTTTGAGCAAGGTTGAATAATATTTCATTATATTGTTAGTCTTTGGATACTGAACATAAGAAGAGGAAATAGTTAAGGGAATGCTATGATAAGGTCATATTTTTTTACAGATCAATTTAGTAGGCTTAAGATCAATGCAGCGAGGGAAACTGAAAAGGCCATTTCAACCAGCACTAGCAGCAGTGACCCAGATAGGTAAGACCAAGGTGCCATACATTGGATCGTAGTTCTTCAGGTACCAGACATTCATGCCTGGTACCAGTAAATGAATTCATAATTTTGAAAGCTATACTTCCTTTCATGCTGGAAAAACAATTAGCTCTGAATTTTAATAATCATTCAATTTTTTTTTGGAACTTAGACATATCTATTTTTTTTAATTGCAGTGGAGAAATCGACCTACCTGACAGCCCATTCGCATAGAGATATCTTTGAAAGCAATATTTTGAAATTACATAGAAGAAATGAGCTAACGATAGATGATAGGAGTTATTAGAAGACTGTAAATTTTTGATAGTGCTGTAAAGGGCATAGTATAGAAGCCGAGAGAAAGCAGTTTAGTTATACCTGAGAACACAGAGTTGATGCATGAAAAGATAGTTTAGTAAAGTGCTGATAGGATACTTTTTAGTTGGTATACTAGATGTTAGTTGTTAAGTAATATAGTCTTAGTTGCTGTAGAATGATTGATATATGAATATTTGGATGTGTTTTTCAATAGTTATAATCTGTTTTTTTTTGCAGGAATGATTGTTCTTTTTTCTTTGTATTGGTAGCTACTTCAAGTCGTATAACGTACAAAACACTGGAAAATATCTACTATTCAACTCCATCCATATCCTCTCAATTCTTTTGAAGTTATCCAAAATATATCATGTTTTTGGTTATCCCTTGGTGCAGATAGAAACTGATATATAGAATACGTGTCGAGGAGTTGAGAATTTGGATTCAAGCTTTAGAAAATTATATTATTTGAGTCCTGTCGACTGTAGAAACCTTGTATAATTTTCTTGTTTTGCAGAGGCATCTGTGTCTTTTTGTCTTTTGAGGTTTCATGCACTGCTCGTGTTGTGATTTCACATTAGCATCCACACTTGATCGTAGCATTATTTGTGATGCATGCGCTCTCTCTCACACACACAGGATGAGGCTGTCAATGGATTGAATCGATCTGGATCAGATTTTAGTATAATCCAAATCCAAATTTATTGAGAATTTATAAAATTCATATGTGGATTCATATCTAATGAGAATTTGATGATTCAAATACGAATTTATATGTAAATAGTGGATTTCAAATCAAACTTGGATCATAATAGATATTTTAGTTATAATGTCTAAAATAATAATATACAATCACGACATGAGTGAATGTAATTACTTTATACTATAAATATATAGATTAAGAATTATAAGTTTATGAAAACTAATGTATATGATTAATTATGATTTAATTTCTTTGAACGATCGTCACATCTATAATTTTGAAACAACTCAAATTATATTTAGTATACTAATATAATATTACTTATCGGATAAAATATTTCGTATTCGGACCGTATAATATTTAAATGTGAATCCAACAAGTAAGATCATCCATATACGAATTCATAAACTTTGAATACATGTTTAAGATACACATGAATATACATTAACATCCTACATACCCCCCCCCCCCCCCCCCCCCCCCCCGCATCTTTTTTCATATATCCTCAGGCAATTACGATCAACAGAAAGAAAAAGAAAAAGATTAATTTTATATGGGTACGTAGGACTGCACAACTAACAACTATGATTAATTTATCTTTTTGAGTAATTAGTCTCTCTAACAACCTATATAACTCTTCTTCCTTTTTTGTTCCCTAGTGGCCACCTACTTTTAAAAGAAATTGACTAAGCTCCTAATTCGATCTCCTCTTAGAAAGAAAAATAAATAAAAAATTTAGCACTCAAAATCTATCATATTATTCTCCTCTACTGCTCGCCACCAGCTACTCACGCCAACGATTGTGATGGCGGCGAAGACCCACTCGCCTCACTCATCACTCTTCATAGCCTTTGCCTCTTCTCCGCCTTTGCAGCCTTCACATGATGCACCGTCGAGATCCTGCAAGGAGATCTGGTGCGATCCGGCACAATCTTACCTCATCTCTGATGAGATGCAGCAGGAAGAGTGTGGTGCACCATTGAAGGGGGGCCATGCTAACCCAGTGAAAGTTGTCAGAGTGTAACATATGAATACTTCATTAGTTACATATGAATACCTCATTAGTTAAATATAAATACTTCATTTGTTAAATATGAATACTTTATTTGTTAGATATAAATGTTTTATTTGTACATTAATTAGATATGAATACTTCAGATCTTCAAGTATGAATAGTATTAGTGTTAGGTGTAAATATTTCCTATAAAAAAAAAACTTTTAAGTGAATTGAAGAGGTCCCATAAGAGGTGTATGATTTTGAATTATATAAATTATTTCGTATATGTATGAATACTTTATTAGTTAGATATGAAAATGTGATATGAATACTTTATTTGTTAGTAATAAATACTTCATTATTTAGATATGAATATTTTATTAGTTAGATATGAATACTTCATTGTATAAATTCGTTGTAGTAGTATTCAATTTTAACAAATATCACTTTCAGATGATTGCGGTCCCCAATCCAGACTGTCAAACATCGTTAGCGGTCTCCCTAGTCGTTACTGGTCCCCTCCAGTTTGTGTTTACATATGATGAATATTATAGATAATAAGTATGAATACTATAAATTTGTAGGTACAAATACTATACATTTTGACGATGAATAAAATCGCGTTAACCCTACTCATTGGCAGTTGTTACCACGTGCGCGTAAGTAAGTGGTCCCCGTTGTATTTTTTTTTGTCTTGGTGTGGAAGCTAGACAGATAGGGAACTGAATGGGGGTACTGTTAGTCGTTCCCTATCTTTTTTTAGAGATCTGCTTGGGTCCAATGCCAGTAACCGTCGAATCTGCTTTAGGATTCGTGTATATGAATTTTAAAGCAGATACGAAATTGCGGGCGCGAATCTTAAAACAGATCTGATGGTTAGCGAACTCATTGAAACTACTTTGAATTCAATGGACATCGGACCAAGCTGCTTCCTTTTTTTATTTTTATTGTTGAGCAGAGAGAAATGGAGGGCTATATTTAAATTGGGAGAGGAGGTCGGATCATCTGAGTATTACAGAGGCACTATTCTGTAGAGTTAGTGGATCCGGACTATTCTTTAAACCTGACATGAATCTTAAAGAGACACATACAATTTAAATAGGTACCGGATTGAGTTTGACCCGGTTGGAATTAAATTTAGACCGTAAAGTTGTGGATACATATTCGGGGGGTTGAATTGTGATTTGGGGACCTCCATGATTCTGGGTAGCAAAAAAGAAGAAGTTGCACGGGATTTACATGATATAATTTATTTTGAAAAATCTTGCATTTCAGGTAAACTTGCGCTTCTATTTATTACAAGGACTAGTTCTGAACTAGACTCCTTTTATGGTATTGGTACGTCTTTGACCAAGTTGTTTGCTAATGTAATTCTGATTCAGAGACGAAAGCAAAGGAAAAAGACAAGTACCAACTTCCACCATTTTTGGTAAAAAAGAAAAGAAAATAAAACTACCCAACATTGTTGGTTACTCTTTACTAGATATATGTTCAATTTGCACAAAAAATAAACTATGGACTGATTTTCATGCATCCACTTCCACAATAAAATTTTATTATCAAGAGATATTGGTATAACAAATACGCTCTTATTATTTTAAATCGGACTATGAATTTTTTATCAAAAAATCGGACTGTATGATTAAAACGAACAAACCGAATTTATACTTAAAGTTTATAAATTTTAAATTGAATCGATCCGGTTCTTTCATTTAAAATCCATATTTGGATGCATTGAGAATAATGTTATTTTTGGAATAGCAGTGCTATACTATTATAAAGTCATCCAAACAACATCAAATGTT
This sequence comes from Carex pumila, assembly GCA_033356055.1. Lineage (NCBI taxonomy): Eukaryota > Viridiplantae > Streptophyta > Magnoliopsida > Poales > Cyperaceae > Carex > Carex pumila. The sequence continues at coordinate 19,305 of JARJHM010000111.1, forward strand.
ATTTCAAACAGCCATAATAGCCTTGTTCTACTAACTCAACAAATACTTGAAGTAGTGTGAGGAAGTGTATCCTCTGCGGAGTTTTTCTGTGCGGAGCTTTTAATCTAGTCCGTTCGTTTCGGATCGGACGGACCAGATTAAAAAGTTCTGCAAATTTTGTTTTTTTTTTCAGTTCGGACAAGATCTAATCTGGTCCGTCCGACCTGAAACGAATGAACTAGATTAAATGCTCTGCACGGAAAAACTTCACAGAGGATACGCTTCCAGTACTGTAAATGGGCTTTTCAATAGTAGCTATTTCAAAAAATGCATTCAAATAACTTTTTAGCTATTCCAAATAGTTTTGAGTTAGCACCATTCTCAAATAGTAGTTATTCTAGCTATTCTCAATAGTAGCTATTCTAGCTATTCTACAGTGCATCCAAACATACCCTAGACTTGGTATAAAGTTGAACCACCTTTATGGCTTTATCTATTTATTTGACTATTATCTATTGTCAGAGATTTCACTGTCAGAACTCAGAAATCCTGGTTCAGACAAGAGGGAACAAACTTTGAAAAAAATGGGTGGCAGCCTGGCAGGTGGAACCTGTTTTGCATTCGAGGCTTAATTTGAGCAATTCCCACTAGTAAGATCGGATGGTTGTGATATTATTTACAATCCTAATTAAATTTTGTATCTTGGTGTCTGTATAATGTCATCACGATTGCCTTAAAGCCTAGATTGACATCAGGTCAAAAAAACGTTTAATTTGGAAGTATAAATTATGGATTTTGATAATGAGATTTAATTTCATGAGGCATGTAGAAATGATAACTACATGCTATTACATACTAAAATTGATCTCAATTCATGAGCCCTGGTGTGATGTACTCTGATGCAGTCTTCTCTAGCCAAGAATATTTAATGGGCTGTTATAGAATTTGGCCCAGAAGGCCAGAAGACCTGGCCTTAAATGTAATATTTGCTACTAGCATAGATCGGCTGTAAAAGAGAAGCAATTTTATGGAGTGAAAGCCCATAAAATTGAATTCATATCACCTAAGGTAACATAGTATATCTGTTTAGACCCCGGACGTCTGATCAGAGTTCGCACAAATATTAAAGTGACCCTTGCATTTTGCCTCTGACCAGATTAGCCCAGATTATGATCAGATGACCCGAATCTCAACAAAATATTCTGTTATATCAGAGGATATGGACTCCATAAAATTGGGTTTGGTACTGCCACCCTATCATTTGCATGGTTTACTTACCATTTCTTTTTTTTATAACAACTTATTATTGGATAGATTGGCAAGGAATCCATTACACGTATTGGTCACTGAAAATACTAATACTGTATAATAAATAATATCCTACATGTAACTTTAGGTAATTCTAATAGTTTACAGTTTACCGCTTAAATTATGAAGAAGAAAAAAATATAGGTAAGCGTATTTTGTTTTGTTAAATCTTGGACAAAAGCACATTCTACCAAAAACTGCTTTTATTTCATAGCCATGTTTTGCATTTGTTATATATATTGCTAATTTTTATTACACCATTGGTAAACTCCATCAGTTGTTATTCACATATTATCAGCGAATCCGTGTGTATATAAAACATTTTTATATAACTATGTGAAAATTATATGTTTTGATTTGTTATTATGTTGTTAAATGTTGTTAATATCATCGTCACTGTTATAGATTCCTGCCTCATCCTTGCATATGGGATTATGAGATGAGATTTTCCATAACAGTGTAACTGGAAAATTAGGGCTCATACTGTCATACATATTTTACCTCACAGACACCTCCACAGGAGAAAATTAGTCTCACCTGTTCTCTTTTTCCAATAAATGAGTGGCTTGATTTTTTTGATGCACTACTAGAATCTGAGTTTTTTGCAAGACAAGGAAAATGGTCTTTTGCAAAGAGATACACTTGCAACAAGTCCAAAAAGGCTATTTTCAATAAGATACGCTTGCAAATGTACGCTTGGAACTGTGTTCGTCACAAATACTCAGTATTTGCAAGGCCTCCCAATGGGTATATTAAAAAGTGATTGCTGTAAATTATTATGCTCCAATTCTACCACCCTCTCCCTGTACCAATCTGGTACCAACCCAATGCTGTTTTACAATTCTCAATCCCATTTATCAAGATTTACATAAAACACAATGAGAAATATGTAGAAAACAACTTACAAGCATTGAACAATAGTATAATCATCTTACATAATACCAGATCTAAAAAGTAATAAAATAACATAGCCAATAAAGACTTATACTTCTAAATATACCCAAAATGTACCCACCTATCAAGCATTCACAAAGAGAAATCATCCCCATGAGTTAACAAAGTATACCCAAAATGTACCCACTTGTCAAGCATTCACAAAAAGAAATCATCCCCATGAGTTAACAAAATATCACCAAAAGTCTTTACCCAAAATACAGACAACCCGACTAGAACCTCCTTGTTCATGTCCTTGTTAAAATATCACCAAAAGTCTTTATCAAGTGAGGGGTGTAACAGTATCACCAGTTTTGAAGAATCCATCATCAGTGAATGATTCCTTAGTAGCCTAAAGCCCAAAGCATACAGAGATTAAAATACTACAACCCTAAAACAATAGCCTAATCAGAACAGACGGGATTTCATTATTTTACCCTTTCTGTTAAGAGTATGGTTGTGCTCTTTATTGAAATGGGCATACAATGTGGGGCAGTTTAACATTATCCAAAAATAACATGTAAAGAAAAATGGTGCTAAAAATAACTCTGAATTTGAGTTACTTGTCCAAAGAACTACATTGACATGGTATATGCAACTATAGTTGATCACACTCTCTGAACTAGCTTAATTACAAACTTTGCTCCAATTAACAAGAACTAGTGAATTGTGCTAGGAGTTCAAATGTTTGTTTTCTACAACAGCTTGGTTGGATGCAATTAAAACCATCATATACTCCAAGGTCAACCAAAACATATAACAAATCTAGAAACATACCGAGCCACTGTGATACTTCAAAAGACGAGAGCAATTCCTTCCTATAATTAACACAGTAACTCACAACTTAGAACAGTTTCTCCGAAGAATATTTAACACGAGTAAATTTACAATTTTAAGTCAATCAAAAGAAATGAATAGATAAATATATGAAACTCACAATGCCACATTGGTTGTTGCGACTGGATGGTTTCAGAACTTGTACAAACGATGGATTATTACCTTGAATTTTGCATGCAAGTTGTGTAGTCTCAAGAAAATAATTCCCTGCAATCATTTAAAATTTTAGATTGTTCATTTTGTTAGTTCAAAGTTCAATTTATATACACAACAAATTAAGAGACAAAGCATTTTGTTTTCAAAATTGTGCCTAAGTTATTATTTGGTAAAACATCCCTTTTCCTTGTTTTTTTACATTAAAACTATTTTTTTTTCCAATTGTGGTAATCTTTATGTCATTAACCCAATGATCTTACAATTTCATAATAAATACAGATTGGCATCATGTCTTTCAACTATTCACTATACTTGTATTTAATTTGCAGTGAAGTATGTGTATGAATGATAATGAAATACTGAAAAACTTGTATTTTTTTTGTTATTTTGTTGTATAGATGGGGATAGTAATATTAATTCCTTGGTGTTGTTTTGCTATTTTGTTGTATGGAAAGGGATAGTAATATTAATTATTTTACCAGTAGGACAGTATCATTTGTATCTTCCTGGAGCTTGTAGCACCTGTAACAAAATGAATGATCTAAATTTTGTATGTAAGTGGAAACCTTCAAAATATTTAAATATGTACTAAAATCGAACATGATAAAGTATTGATATTTACTTGCATAAATTGGTGCCAATGGACTTCAATTGAAACATATAACAAACCTCAATTCCAATCATGTCGAAATTTATGCACAAAATATACCTCAGTTCCAAAGTAGGGTTAAATTTACCTCTAGAACAAAGTAAAATCAAAGAGAAATAACAAGAACTGACCTCTGAGAAGTGAACATATAGAGAAGTGGGAGAGGTACCTACGACCTAATTGGGGTTTGAAAATAGAAATGTGCTGGGCAAAACTGAGTAGATCGAAGAGAGGGTTACATCGTGCAAGGGCGTGGAGAGCCGGAGAGACGCGATTTAGTTAGGTTAGGTCTTAGCGATTAGCGAACTGTGAAGAGGAGGAAGTGTTTGGATTTGGATGTAGGCTCAAGAAGTAATAGAGAGGGAGAAAGGGCGCCGGCTCAAAAGAGAGAGAGAGAGAGAGGGAGAAATGGCGCCCAAACGAAATGTTTGGAGAGTGAAAATAAACCCTAAGTCCAAACTCCACTACTACACAGTCCAGAGAGAAAAAATTGAAAAGCCTACATACGAATTTATATATTATGAGGTAACAAAATATTTGCGTTTAGATCAGGATCATCCCATCATTAATACACAAGAATATTAAAAAGTATTATACGGGTCGGATCTAAACAAAAATATTATGTTACCTTGGAGAATACAAACTCCTTATCCACAACCTCCAAAATGAAGACATCCAGACCATTTATTACCGATCGAACGACTCGGAACTTGATATTTACTAATTATGTAATGTATGTGCAACAAATAATATGAAAAAAAATTAAAAAAAAAATTATTTACTTATTATATGACAACATAATACTTATTATTGTCATTTTTATATACTTTCATTATTGTATGCCCCTTCGAATTTAGAAAATATTTTCAGATCGTTCATTTTTATGCGAATAATCAACGGTTGATCTTCAATGAAATCATTAAAAATTTATTTTAAAATGATCAAGAGAAAATATTAAACGTAACTAACAAAAAAAATTGAAAATTTTATTAGGTATGAGCTTCGATTCAGCGTGAAGTGTTTATAGCCACATGATGCTTCAATTTTCGGTCATTTGGATGGATGGGTAAATGAAAACAAAATTTGATCAAACTTGAATCCAAGAATATAAATACAGTTATCTTTAATTTATACGGTTTTGATCTACCAACAAATGATATATTCTTGTGCGTCTTCACTAATTCAAGAAACAAAAGTTCATGTTCCATGTTCATTCATAGAGGATGTGAGTTATATATGCAGCATGCATGTAATGCTATATAATTTCATGTGTCAAAATCACTTAATTAAACAATAAACACATTATAACACAAATTATTGCATAAATTTCAATTAATAGAAGCATGAAAAAATTAGGAATATTTTTTAATTTTTTTTTTCACATTACTCGTTGTAAATATACAATTTAATTAACTTGTAAATATATTATGATACAACATTAATAATTTAGAAAACGTTAAAGTATCAATTTTGAAAATATTTTTCTTTCATATTTTTTTAAAACTTAATTATTAAATTTTATTTTATCTTTCATTTAATTATTTTCATGATAATGAAAAAAAATAGTTAACAAATTTTATTAAATTAATATTGAATTTGTCATTAATTGGCTACATTTCATTAATCATGTAAATTACTAATCATACAAAATAACATCATAAATTACTAAAAGAATTTGTTCATTATCACATAAATTATTAATTCTTTCCATCTCCAATTAATAAAATTTCTGGTTAATGCCTAAATTTTAATTTTTTTTTTCTTATTTCCTTTACAATCTTTTATTTATTCTTGTAAAAATCATTTTAGTTAGTCTTCAACAAAATTGAGCCTATGAAATAAGCGGCCCACCTGTCAGACTGAACCATACAAATAGCTATATAGCCCTTGCCTCACTCTTTTCTCTCATTTTCTCTTATTTTCTCTCTCACTTCCAAGTGGATCCCACCCCAATAAATACACTCCATCTCTCTCCCTTCATTTCCTTCCTGGAGAAGATGAGTAACCCTCTCCAATTTTTATTTCGCTCCAAAATTTCTAAAATTCTCAAACCAATTTTTTTATTTCGCTCCAAAGTTCTAATTTTCATTTCCCTCTAAAACCTCTGTACTTTCAGTAACTTCCCTCTACATTTTCCCTCCACAATTTTTGGCTATCGCCAAATAATTTTTTTACGGTGAAATCGACGATTAGTGTTATTTCTGGCACGTCTCTCTACACCAATTATTGTACAATATAGTTTAATTTAACAATTAACACTTCCTTGCGTGCCAATTAGAACTTCAGATTTCATTTGGGGAATTTCATCAAACAATTTCATTAAACACTATCGCCCTTTCTTGCTTCTGTCTCCCTCTCTCTCTCCCTCTTTCTTTTCTGACACCTTAGGTGTTTAATTTCACAATGTAAACTGCTAAGGCTTAATTTGGTTTTCTTTTTGTCTTCCATAAAAAATTGTGAAGGTTGTTGGCACAGTCGAAACCTCCTTGAAAAAACACAGAAGTGAAAGCCGTTGACCTAGAATTATATTGCTCTAATACCTGAAGTCATGAAAAGCTATTACAAGGTAAATGTTTTTAAGAATTATATTGCTCTAGTACCACTACCGTAATGAATTAAGAGATAAATTGTAAATAGATGGTTAAAGTGGTTTATTTCTTCAAATTTCAGGGTACGAAGGGCAGTTATCTTTCTCTGGCATGCTGCCTTGTGATTTTTGCACAGAGCAAACTACAGGTCCAAATTAGGAGTTCTTGGTACCAAAATTCTCAGAACATCATGTACTATCACCTAGATTAATCTCAAAGTTTTTTGAATTTTCTAACTGGGTCAAACTAGTAATTTTGTACTGTTAAGTTTTGGTACCAATCACCCACTGTACCAGTTGCTGGAATTTTTGAAATCTGATCTTTGAAAGTCCTTAATTAATTGTATAAAACACAAAAATGTGAGGTTTGTTTCTGTGAGTTCTTGTTAATGTCCTATATCCATCTATCTAAGGATTTGGTTAATTTATAACTTTATTCACTGGTTTCTGGTCTGATTTTTTTGTTTGAGGTATTCTCTGTATCAGTACCAGATTACATGTGCTTCCATGATAGACATGTTTTTCAAGTTACATTACACAGTTGAAATCAGTAGCAAGACCCTTGTGCACCTCTACTATCATAAAAAAGGCTCAAAATACCTTTCTGCTGAAAACTGGCAAATCAGAGGACAAAGATTCTGATTATGTCAAAATAAACATGACAGGAAGATAGAGGATTCAATTCCATGCAGTTTGGACCCAAATTTTGATTAAAAATGAATTTTGTACTATTTTTAATGAATTTTTGAAATTCAACTTTCTGAAAATTCTTATTTTTTCCTTTTTTTTTTTTTTCCTGTTGCTGGTATACAATGGCCATGGTACTGAACCCCTTACCAGTACGTTAGGGAAGCCAAAATTTTTTTGAAATAAATCACATGAGTACATTAAGTCTAAATGGATATTTTCATGAAAATAAATTCAAATTTCATGTAGCCAATTGTCTAGAATAAAATTAACAATTAAATAACAGAAAATGACAAACTGATGCCCTTGCATGCCAAATTCATGAATTAAAAATATAAATAAAATCTGTAAAAAATGTGAAATTGGATCCAGAAATGCCTAACATGGCCAGGGATGTGATTATGTAATAAAAATACATAACCATATTAAAAAATAATAAGTTTAAGGATCAAATCATGAACCACCAGCATATGAACTACACATTGAAAATTGCTAAATACTCAAATTAAAAATCTAATAAAACATAAGGTACATATGCACTCCGGAATCAATCTAAATGATTGAAACAATATCGTTGATGCTCCTCTATGTTCTAATTTGACAAAAATCAAAGTTTCATATGATGAGATAGGCTTCCAGTATCAAACCGAAAGCCAAAACTTCAATTAATGATACTAGTGGAGTATTTACACGGACCTTCAATAAAATATTATATAAACAGGTGGTGTAGTATTTGCAAGCAAATGGGGTTAAGTATTTGCAAGTACTTTTAATAAAATATAACATCTAAAATGTGGTAAAGTATTTGCAAGCGAATGGGGTTGAGTATTTGCAAGGACGTTCAATTAATTATAATATATGACTTTCAAAATGTATTTACAAGGGCAGGACGAAAATATTTACAAGGTTGCAGATCACACATTTCCCTGCGATACAATTTACAAGGGACTAGCCTTGCAAAAAGTTTGAGGATTCAAGAAATGTCATTTCTTTTGCAAGGGCCGTCCTTACCTTGAAAAAAAACTAGTCCTACGCTTGCAAAAAATTCAGATTCTAGTAGTGATGGTTGTCGGTAAATTGCCGACAACAAATATATTGATAAAAGAAGGTTTAGTTACAACATATATTTACAATATTAATCTTGTTCCTCTGGTTAATTCACACAATAAACCTAAAGAACCCCATATCCCCTTAACCTAACCATTATCCAACCACCTCTCAATCTCAAGTGTTGTGTCATTGATTAAGCGGGACACCTGTTTGTGCTTATCCGTAAACAGCCTTTTGTTTCTCTCTCTCCATAAAGCCCAAGAGGCTCCTGCCCAGATTACATTCCAGCATATTCTATGTCTCAGTGACAATTGAATGCCAGTTTGTAATCAGGTCTCTTCAATACTGGAGTGCCCTTGTAAATTTATGTTATAGTGCCCCATTAATCCAAGCCAAAATGTTGATGTATATCCGCAATTCCACATTAAGTGATCTCTCGTTTCCATAGCTATGCTTGAGCATAAATGACATCCCACTTGCACTTAGCAATCCCTTGAGTGTAGGACCTGTTGCATTAGGATTTTATTATCAAGCATAAGCCATAGGAAGATTCTCACTTTCATCGGAATTTTAATCTTCCACAGTGCTTTCTGTGAAGCTGAAACGACTCCACTGTGATGCATTGCTTGGTATGCCGATGCACATGAGAACATGCCCGAAGTTGTCCATCGCCACCTCTTAACCCCCCATTTTAGTTTGATTGATGCTGAGCAAAAGAGTAGTAATAAGCTTATGTCCTTGACAAAAAAAGATGAGTGAGGACCTAGCATGGCCATGTGGTCCGCCACCCGAACTCCATGCAGTAGTCGTAATATTTCTGGCCATAGACCACCTCTACCACTCTCCACCGCCCATATCCACTTAGCAAGCAGAGCCTCGTTCTAACACCTCAGATCAATTATCCCAAGGCCCCCATTGATTTTGAGCGCACACACTTTCTCCTAGTTCGCCAGGCAGTTAATTCCTTTACAAGTGTTATTACCTTTCCATAGGAAACTTCTTCTCATCCTGTCAATGTGCTTTATGACTCCAATCGGTAGTCTAAATGCCTGCATGTAGTGCAGTGGCATTGCTGACATTATCACTTTTACGAGAGTAATTCTACCTCCATATGACAAAAGGTTGGAAGTCCATCCTCCATTTTCTGCTGGACTGCCGCCAACATCGGTTGGAAATCCTGCTTCCTCGGTTTCTTGACCGCTAAAGGCAACCCTAGATATCTAATAGGCAACTGAGTTGGCGGTGATGAGAAAATTCGTTGAATGATTTGTATTAGATTATCTGGAATTGAAATAGGGACAAAACTGCTCTTATCTCTGTTGATCTTTAGTCCCATGAGTGGCTTGATTTAAAATCTTGTAGCATCGATCTCCTCAGCTGCATTACTGTTTATAGACAAATCTCAGCAGCAGGTGAAACACTAACCAATTTCATGTACCAGTCTCCAAAAAGAGATTCCACCACCCATGTATCTGACCCCTTGTCCCCTCACCAGGTATCACAAGTGGTGTATTACTATTCAGATGATTAGTGTATTCTTTTTTCCTTTCCTTCTTCTTTCAGATGCTTTTCATGCCTCCTAGCAAATCTGGACCATAAGCTCTAATTTGATTATCTGAATTGACCTTATCAGTGGACATATCAAATAGGTTCCTTTAGCAGAATCTAACCATTATCACAGAGGAGGTAGATAAAATACCATCTAATTAGCCTTTTAACAGTTAATTTTGTCCAGTAGCTAAACGTGTGCTGAAACATTGTTTCTGCAGAACCAACGATTACAGTTGGTTTTGTCCAGTAACTAGTTAAGAATAGGGGTGTATGCAACTGCGATGAATTAAACATCTCTAAGGATTTTTAAGCAAATAATCCAATCGTCACCGTAAGATCCAAATCAAACGGTGGAAAACTCCATACATCCTCGTGCTATTCGGGGGATGAAAAGAAGAAAAACGAATCCAACTTCCCTCGCTTACAACTACAACCCGTGATCAGATGCAACTGCAATCCCTTCTCCTGTACCCTGAACTGAAATGGATCAGAAAAAAATTAACAATGAGGAACGGGCCCCGCTTAAGTCGTATCACAGGGTCTTTCACGAACCGAGTCTAGACGAAAAATAATGGATCTCGTGAGGCCGTTAGCGCCAACTCCTTCCTGCTGCCAACAGGTCACTAACTGTAAAATGACCAAAACAGCCCTCTCCAAGTCTCAACATCTCCCAATACAACTGGACTCCGATCGGAAGCGGCGCTAGTGACAGGCTGACAGCTCACAATTTACAGAGCCCCGTTCAGAGGGGTATCTTCGTCGTTTTGGAAGGCTTAAGGGGGTTTTAATTGGAGAACCTGCTGTTGCTTTATTTAGTTAAGGTTCTGGATGATTTAGCGAGTGAGGAAGAGGGAGAAACACTGAGTTGTAAATCCCATAATTAGATACGGTGTACAGGAGAGCTCGGGGTCTATGGTTGAATCAGGTCTCTTCTCCTTGCGGGAGGTATCAAGATGCTTTCTTTTATATTTTGTTTATTTCCATTTTCAATATCTTGTCTTCTGCTTCTTATTGTTTTTTTTTTTTTTTTTTGATGAATTGATTATCAGGCATTCGCATGCTAGCTTAGAATAAAAATCTTGTTTTCTTTTTGGGGTTGCTTATGATTAAGCATTCTGTATTGTTGATGTATTTTATATGTTTCAGTTTTATTATGTTATGTATTTAGCCGCTATTTTTAAGTGCTGTTTTTCCCCTTCCATTGAAGAAGTTGAATTGGTTTTTCAATTATTAATTTTGGTATTAAAAAGATAATTTATTAGTGTTGGTTAAAAGAATGCAGTTTTCTTTAACTCTTTTTTTGCCCTCTTTTATTGGTATATGATTAACTGTTATTGGTAATAAGTAACAAAAATGCGCTTTTGTGCTAATCTTATGGATTTTTTTAATGTTATTTTCTTCTTACACAAAAATAATGTCATGCTGGTAATTCAAACAAAACTCCCGTTCCACACAATTTTGAATATCAGGTGTTTTCAAGATGTTTATTTTGCAAATCGATCGCACTCGTGTTTACTGAAAGCTAATTGCATAATTGCCACACATTTTCATTTATTATTGTCATTCTTGAAAGAAAAACTATATTTGCCAGGTGAGCGATTTTCACATGAAGCCATGCTAAAAAGTAAATAAGATATAAAACATTCTCTACTGACAATTTTTACATTTTCCCTTATTTTCCTAATCTGCTGTTTATTTCATCTACGCAGAGAGAGACCAATTTGGTGATGGATTTCGCAGAGCTAGCCAAGATCATCTACTCACGGATCCAGCGATTCGAGCCTGATAATAATGCAAGAATATTTGGTTGCATTTTTTTGCACTCTCCTGACGAACAAGAGATGATGCAACTTGCCTATGGGTCTGATGCGACCTTGGTTTCGTATATCAACGAGGCCAAGGCGGATCTTAGCACCAAATTACCACCAAATTCATCCCAATTCCAAGCCCATAATTACCCTTTAACTGGCCTACACAACCTCTCGTCCAAAAATCCAAACTTACACATGCAATCCCGTATCTACGATAATTTTGATTGCTATAACTACACCCAAAACCTGAATAACCAATTCATCGGGTTTGATGAACCATGCAACAACATAAACCACTTACCAGGATACATGTCGAGTGTGAACATGTACCATGACCCAGTAGTACAGAGACGGGTTACAAAACCATCCGTGCTGGTACCAAAACGACCATGCCACTATTACTTAAAAGATATGTGCAAGAATGGTGCGAACTGTAGTTACTCGCACCACAAAATCCCATCAGATTTTTCGGAGAGCGATTCTACAAGTTGCGGGAGTGGTACAGGTGACACCCCAGCATCATTAGAGCAATTGGAAATGGAGATTGTGGAGTTGCTGAGGTCAAATACTGGGCAGCCGGTATCAATTGCCTCTTTACCGACGCTTTACGGCCAGATTTATGGGAAGGGGTTGCAAGCAGATGGGTATTTGACTGAGAGTCAAAGGCATGGCAAGGCGGGTTATAGTCTCACTAAGTTGCTTTGTCGGCTTAATAAGATAGCTGTCATTGAGAGGTACATAACACCGCGTTACTGATATTTATACCAAATCTTTAAAAAATAAAAATTGATTTGAACAAGTATGTAACCTGTATTATTGCATTGATATCTTGTGAAATTAAATTATTAATTCAGGAATTTGTTTACTTTTTCAGACCACATGGACAGCATGCAGTGGTTCTAGCTGAAGATGCTTTCAAGTACATGAATTCTGGAAATGAAAAACCTGATGTAACGCAAAATCCTGCAAACCAGATTTACCTCACATTCCCAGCTGAGAGCATGTTTACTGAGGAGGATGTTCATACATATTTTAGGTATATGGTTAATATTCAAGCATATATGCAATATAAACCTTTTGTTCTGATTATATGCTTGATTTTTTTTTACAGTTAAACAATAGTGCCACATCTCAATGCTTCGCAGTATTTAAAATTAATAGGCAGCTTCCAATGGTCCCGGATCATACCAATAGAATGTTATCTTGTATTAAGTGAATTGATCTTAAAAGTTTGTACTGTTTAAATGGCCAGCACAAATACATTGACCTTAGTCTTCCTAAATTAACACCCGGTGCAAGAACTTGCTGACATCATGCTTATTCTTCTTCATTAATTTCCTCCTTGCAATAGTCAATATGGGCTGGTACGAGATGTGAGGATACCATGCCAGGACCGGCGAATGTTTGGTTTTGTGAGCTTTCACAGCCCTGAGACAGTTCATCTCATCCTAGTGAACCGCCATCCCCATTTCATCTGCGGGGCCCGAGTCCTAGTTAAACCTTACCGTGATAAGGCAAGGTAAAAAATATATTTTACATATGTAATTAGAACTTTGACATATTGTATACAGTACTTAAATAGTGTTTTGCAGATAAAACCCAGTATTAAAAAAACTATTTCCAATTTCCAGGTACTCCATGGAGAAAATGAGGCCACAGTTTGGCTACAACCTACAGCATACCAACATTGATCCCGACATTTGTCCGAGTAATATGCCTTCCCAAATACTAATTAATATTGCATTCATGTTATCTAAGAAGATTGTAACTGAATTTAATTTGTAAATAACTATGTCAGTGCCCAGAGAATTATGGTCTTCGATGCAAATAAAGAGGCAGTTGTATCAAGAAAAAATGGCTCAGCTGGAACTGGAGAGGATGCAACTCAACGAGCTTGGCTTTAATCCAATGACTCAGATTTCTTCCCCTAATTATAAATCAGACAGCTGCAAATATCTTTCAGGTTTGAATGACAACTTGAGACTAGTTTTGAGCATTATCTGATATCTGAGCACTTTGTTAGTAAATTTGTATTTGATCCTTACAGTTTTATTTTTATTTCAGATCAGAAAGAATTTGACTCAATAGACCCATTACAGCACGTCCTCGATGCGCTAAATAAATGTCCGAGAAGTATCAATACTCCAGCCTTATCCCCTGTCACGAATGACTCTAGCATTGAGCAGGACAGGTAAAACCAAAAATATATAACACAAGAAAGTAAATAGTTCGCAGCTTTGCATTTTGTTATTGGATTATTGTATGATTATTTTCTTCGAATCAATACATATGAATGAAAATTCTTTAACATACTACTGTAATCTCTTTAATTGAAAAGTTGCAATTTATACTACTAAATTCTGATGGGTAAAATTCAATGGAAGGTTCCCAGCACAAGATTCAAGAACTAAAAGAAAAATGTTTAAGGGACTTTTAAGGAAGATCAAACTCAAAAATCTTCATAGGTAGAATAATGTTAAAACACCACACTTTTTACTTATTTATACTTTTATACTCACTACTTCACTTGCCAACATAATAAATTAGATGAAATTTTATCTTTTCAATGAATATACTTCAATACTACCAAGCACCGATACTTTAAAAATGATTTTGTATAGTAGTCTTAAAATTCTATTCTTTCATAGTGTCACTTTCTTTGATCTCGAAAATAATATCTTTTATTATTATTATTTTTTTTGATGTTGCAGCTGTCCTGTTGAACTGCCAGAAAATCCATTTGGAACTGTACAGTAATGGCAACTCACAAGCTTATCCACAAGTTTTATTTCAGAGAGGCTTTATCATTATTTTTATTTCCCAAAAAAAAAAGGGGTGGAAAAGGGAACCCGCAGCACAGTACATAATATAAAGAGAATACCGAAGACTGAAGTCGACATGTGAAAATAGTTAGAGAAATAACTGTAACGAGAACTGAATAAAAAAAAATAAAAAATAAAAGAAAATGTGGATTACTCATGTGCATAGAACAAAGGTACAGTTTTATATATACATACATATGACTGATAGGTTTAGTGTGAAGCTAAGAAAATGTTAATTTATATTAGTGAAATAAATGATATATACTTAAGTTGGTGGCACTCATGGACTTCATGCTGTAACTTGATCACTTTCTTTTTCTTTTGCCACTCTGTACACATGATGGTTGATTTCAATTTGTGAATTAATTTAACTTTGTATAGAGCCTTTTTGTCATCTGTTCCCTGGTACTAATCAAGGGGTTCTCGTGTTCATTTCTTTCAATTTAATATTATTGAGAATTTACCACAAAATTTAATACTGATATACGACTAATAATATTATTTCCCTGTATGTTATAAATGTTTATACATAAAACTTTTTGCTCTCATTTGAAATCTAAATAGTAGCATCCGCAAAAAAAAAAAAAAAAAAAAGAAAAGGTTGTAATATATTGCCTAATTTATAATTGTTTATTTTCCTTATTGAGAGGGAGAAGATAAAAAGAAGGCAGTGTCAATGTCAAGAATCTGTGTGAACCAATCAAATTCTCTATTTTAGGATTAGCTTAGGTGGCATATTATAAACCCTCTTTATCCTGAAGAAATATGTGTAAAAAAGACAAATTTAGTTAAAACTCATGGGACGCACCTGACCTGATCAATCCAGTTCTTTTGCTGTCTGTCCCTTTTCTGTTTCAAGATGTCTTTTGGAGTATTTATCTGTAGATTATCAGTACCTGTCATGTACTGTAGCTTGTCCAAGTACTTGTTATTTAGTCAGCATTGTATATTTGCATAATAATGATGCAATTAAAATAAAGCCGGTTGACAATTAATGACCGTATTAAGTACCACTTAGACTCTTATTGAAATAAATAGAATAAAAAGGTTGCTAGTTTGAAAAACTTGAGTTGCGTACCGGATAAGAATAATATTGTATAAGATTGCATTATAATTAAGGAGGGTTTCAATATTACAAGTTTTTTTGTGCTACAACTCCATCTATTCACTTTCAGACGGGATGTTTCCACGTATAATTACTTTTTGGGAGCACCTAGCTATATCCTCCGTAACAATCTCCTATTTCATCCCCCGATTATTAATTACTTCAATAACTACTAACTACTTAAGGGGACCACATAATGTTTGAAAAATTTTACAACTGGCGTGCGCAAGTATTCATCTATAATGCATCAAGTATTTATCTGTAATACATCAAGTATTCATATCTAATATATCAAATATTTAAAAAAAAAGCTGGACACGTTTTTAGAGGTTAGATTTTTTCTTCTTCGTTCAACCTAATCAATATTTCTGACAATTGGTGATGAATTTTGCAAATCTAAAACCACGAATGTTTTTGACATAATTTTATCTTTAAAATGAGATCCATGATGATATATTTTCGAGTTGTCTGTTGTCCAAGTATTCATCCTCGTTGTGGAAGTGCAAATATAAAAACTGGACACATTACTCATCCATCTTTTACACGTTTTTATAAGTGGTTTTTTTTTCTCCGTTCAATTTAACCAATATTTCTGATGATTTGTGAGAAATTTTAAAAATCTAAAACCAATAACGTTTTTTACACAATTTTTTTTTTTCAAATGAGATCCATGATGACATAATTTTGAGTTGTCCGTTGCACAAGTATTCATCTCTTATCGAGAAAGTATTAATCCTCGTCATATAAGTGTAAATATAAAAACTAGACACATCATTCATCTATCTTTTACACGATTTTAGAGGTGGATTTTTTTTTCTCCGTTTAATTTAACCAATATTTCTGACGATCTGTGAAGAATTTTGCAAATCTAAAATTACAAACATTTTTTATACAATTTTATCTTTCAAATGAGATCCTTGATTGGGATGGAGTGATGGATGATTTCCGGCAGAACATTCGCTGGAGCAGGAGCAGGAAACATAGAGGGAAAAAACCGAGGCGAAAGTGTAAGAAGGAGGGACCTTATTGTATTTACCATTTCGAGGTGGTTGAGGGTGGGAGGTGGGAGCTTATCGATGGAAAAACGGAGATGGAGGAGAAGGTGGGAGAGGGAGGCGGAGGTGGGAAAAGGAGATGGGAGAAGAAGATTGAGGTGGAAGAGAAAGGGAGAAAAAGGAAATAAATAATTGTTGTTAAAAATAGTAGTTATAGTTATAGTTAAAATAGAGAGTTAGTTGGGGGGTGAAATTGAAGATTGATAAGTGAAAAAAATTATAATTATCCTTCTTTTTTTTGGAGCTAATTTTTTTACTAGATCAATGATAAAATAAAATGAATCTAGTTTACTGTTATATATGTTAATATTTAATGTGTGTATATATTCTGGCACCTGGATTTAGTATAAATGAACTCCCAAAATTATCAAATTTTAAGTGGAAGTGAATCTGTTGTATTCTGTGGCACAAAAGGATTTTGGCATTCAGATCTTCCTCTTTACGTATTATTAGGCTAAATTTTTAGTTATTTATAGTTGTCTAACTACTCTTCAATTGCAACTTAATTAACGTAATTTCAACTCCAAATGCATCGCATATACCACAATATTTAATTGTTTTTTATACATTTTCTTAACTAAACCTTCATTGGTCGACTAAATGAATTTAGTAATTGTTGTAACAATCTGATCAACATATTTAATACTGTTGTACAAGGGGCAATTTGATCTTTCCGTATATTATTATACGGGAACTCATTCATAATTATATTGTCTTAAGCTTAACTAACAAAAAAGTTTGTCAAAAAGATAATATATATATATTTTTAATTCTCAACCCCTTAAATTATTGTGTTGAGGAATGGCACCATGGCGAGAAGCTTATCTGACAATATCTAGAAGATTTGGATAGCATGCATGATGACAGCTCGGATGTGCCCCGGAGCTGTCTGCCCATGTGAAGGTAATCTAATTGGACATCATGTCTAGATTTGTGGGACCTACTTGGTTCATGCTTTTTATTGGTTCTCAGTGGATAAGGTTGTTACATTTAATGTAACATTGCTGCTAAGTGCTAACGAATGACTGCATTTAGAGTTCCTAACCAATGGGAGCTGAAACAGAGGAACCAAATCCCCTGGTACAAATTATCAAGTATAGTTGCCACTAAAATGTAAATCACCAATACTTAAATCAAAATTTCATGAATTATTAACCATCCCGCCAGCCAAGACAGTTGTGTCATGAAATTTGTAACATAAAGTGTGGTCTTGAACAATTCAGGAAAGGTCTACTACTAGAATATAAGATATAAAAAAAAATATATGCGGTATGATAAATGCACAATAGAACAAAAAAAATATATATATATACCGAATAAAAAGGGACCATTCACCTTCGGCTATTGGTTATTCAAGGCCCATGGGCCGCCTCATACAAAACTTGGGCTCCTCTTCTGACATAATGGTCCATGGGCCTCGTACAAAATTTTCCATAAACCAAACGACTCGATTAAAGAGCGCACAGCAAGAAATATTTGCGGAAAATAAAATTCGCCACGTCGGTGTTTTAAAGATGAATTGTATCTAAAGAGCCACCGCATTCCATCTCCACTCTGTACCTTTCTTTTCTATATGTTTCGTCCATATAATTGTACAACTTTAAAAAACGAAAATTAAATAGAGATGACAAAATAAGAAAACTAAATTCTATCAAAACTGTCCATCTGTGAATAAAATGAAACGATATCATATCTTGTGATCTAACGACTGAGTACCTGACCGTGCAAAGTTATTTATCTCATGATGAGACAAATAATTTCTTCGAAGAAAAAAAGAGTATGCATCCTCACTCCAACGGAAATCCATTGATTTCCTTAATGACAAGCAATCCAATCCTGTCAAAGAGAAATAGTTTCCTTTACCAATCTCAATTCACCCCAATTCATTCAGAATAAAAATAATTAAAAGGAAGCATTTGTGTCAAAAGATATTCTTTTTGTGCAAATTGCACTCATCATTTTGCAAATAACACCTAGCATTTTTAAGAGCTGTAATAAAAATCCCCAATGTTAGTTTGTTTTCTTTAACAAGACTCAATTGCTTCAACAAAGATTAGTGCAAGCAAAATGACTATCTTGCCCATGGCCTTATCATAATAACTCAAACAAATCTCTTTGTAAATGCTCGTGGAAGTGTGGAACCAACTTAATTTTTTTAATTATTAAATATTATTATAATAATAATAATAATTATTATTATTATTACTATTTTGTAAATACTCATGAGATTTAGGGTCAAAATTGTCAGTGCTAACCGACTATTTCTTGACTCTTATGAGCAAACAGCTGTTACTCGGATGCATCACAAAAGAATGTTGAATGTTATTTGCAAAAGGTAGAAAAAGAAAAAAAAAAAAAGATTACTGTACCTCTAGAGGCGCTCTTTCAAAATCCCAAAACACCATCTATTCCTAGATTTGGCGAATGACACTGCACTAATTACCAATAACCCGACTTCACTACCTCCTTTCTCCAACTACTGCCACTAACACTTTGCTGAGGCTCCTTAAATGCCTCCTCTCTTCTCCAACTAGTACCACTAACACTTCTCAGAGGCTCCTTAATTACCTTCCTCTCCTGCTGAGGAGCACAATCTGACAACAAGAGCCGCTCTCTAAATTTCAGATATGCATCGACACTTGTACCAGCCCATTGTTTGCAAAAGGACTCATCACGGGGAACTAGAGATCCAATTGGAAATGGGCCATTTTGTGGGGCCTTTTTCAGAGAAATTAGGAAGCAGTGTCGGGGACGAATTCTCTGCTCTAAGGAGAGGCTCAAGTACACAGGGTACTTTGTTAAGGTGTTTACCTCATTTCTCAGCTCGTTTACAAAGTAGTTATATTTTGGTCTAAGATTGCCTTCTAGAGATAAAGATAGTACCTACATGGTATTTAAAATGAAGAAAAACATTAAGACAGTGAAATTGTATTTGCACTTAGACAAAGATGCCTAGGGATGTCTGTTGGCCAATTAAAGCCACGTAAAACCATAAGATGCTGACAATTCCGACAATACTAAAGTCCAAAAATAACCATAATCATAAAACCAGGACACTAAGAGTAACGTACAGTCTAGTACCTTAAAAAAACCTACTTTACCTACAACCTAAATGGTGTCCCAGTGATTATACAGTCTAGTACATTATCATCCTATACCAGAAGTACCCCAATTGTTAAGGTACAAAATTCCAGGTAAAAGATGGGAGAACCAACCTGTGCCAAGTTTGTCAAAACTTTCAAGATCTCTGCATCCTTCATGCCAATACTCCTCAAGAAATTAATCCTTGGTAAAATACCATCCTCTATACTATAGTGTAAAAACTGGGGGTGCTTGGTCACCATTCTGACAATATTATACTTGGGCGCCCCAAGCTCTCTAGAAAAGAAGAAAAGTCTTGATTTCCATGAGTGGTCAATCGGCAGAACCAAGATTTGCGGACTCAATTGCACCACCTTCCCGATATCACTCTCCTTTATACCGACCTCTTCAATCAGGTACTTAATCGTAGGTTTGAGAGATTTCTCAATGCTATAAGAAAAGAAAGAAGGTGCAGCGGCAATAACATGCCCCAATTTGGTACTGGGGACACCAATACTCACTAAAAACTGAACATGTGCGTAGAGATTCTCAACACTGTATTCCAAGATTTGGGGCTGCCGCACCAGGATTCGCTTCATGTCCTCCATTTTTACACCTATGGTGGTTAAAAGAACCATTTTTTCACGGACACCTGTCAGGCTTGTGTGGAAACAACGCATATGACGTTCAAACATGCTTGTGAAATGAGACTCGTTTAGACCATAGGTGCTTAAGTAGTTGACTAAAGGATACCACCTTGAGTCAAAATTGAGTTCTTTTTGTAGACTTTCAAAACGCTTTCTGGAGAAGTTTGTGTGCTTTGGCTGTCATGAGAAGAAACAATGCTTATTAGTTAAAATGGCCATACCAGCTCTATACCAGTATGATCTGGCTCAGATTATAACCTAAAATGTAAATGGTAAAAGGATGGCATGTTATGACAATTAAATTTGCCAACATCTGAGGTACTCCTCAAATAAGTAAAGGCATATGCATATATTATCTATCAAGCCTAATGTGATTCGAGTATTGTTTCACAATGCATCAAAGGTCGTTAAATTCAAACATTGAAAAATAAAAAAAATGCTTGATTAACAATATCATACACCAACGGACCACGTTTCATCACTTTATGCACTGCCATACATATTGTGCCTAAAATGTTCATTTCAAATTTAAACTTTATAAAAATGTAAACTGACTTCGCAACTTCTGTGAAGGTTTTTTTTTTTAAAAAAAAAAAAAAATTATATATTGTGCCTAAAATGCAATTTCCAGATTGCGAAGTTGAGGATTTCTAAATGGATTCTAGCACAGGTATGTTATGCTCTCTAATCCCTTAACAAATAAAAATTTATAGCAATTACCTCTCCCATACTTCCCAAGTCAATTAAGTCTTTTTTTGAGGACACACCGACTCTGGATTTAGCTTTCTTTTTTGGGACCTTGCATTTGTTGTCGTCATCAATGTCAATGATGATATCTTCATCCTTCTTGCCATAGTTAGATATAGGCTGTCTTCTATTGTGATCTTTTCTTAGTTTTTTGTTATCTGAAATGTCAAATTTAATTGCTCACTCAGATGATAGAACAATACCAGACCTTTATTGCTTATAAGTTATATCAGCAGGTATTTCAATTTATTTTTGGACAGGTTGAACTTTGAAGCACTAATGTTAATTCATGACCAAAATGCAATTAAAGAGATCCAATTGAATTACTGAAACATGAAATGCCTTTCTTTTCATCAAACTTACTGTCACTATCACTATCACTATCACTATTGAACTCTTCCTCCAATTCCAATAGATCGTCCTGAGAAGAAAATTAATAGTTAGACACAACACAAAATCTTTTCTGAAGTAAACACATTGCATGGTTTTCAGTGCGTGTCTGTGAGTGAGTGAGTGAGTGAGGGAGTGAGAGAGAGAGAGACGCACATAGAGATACCCGTCGTCACCAAACCCTTCCTCTTCTTCTTCGACGTAGTCATAATCATCTTCGCTCTGATGCCGCGCAGCACGGCCTCGACATCTAAAAAGACGCTTATGTCGAAGCCCGCTGAAGTAACATTTGGAGAGGTGAAGCAAGGTCACTCTAGAAGAGGCGGAGGCGGAAGGGAGGAGAAAGAGGCGGGAGGGGATGGGGCGCAGGCAGAGCAGCGCCATTGGAGAGAGTGAGAGCGTGCTATTTCAATGGCGAGGTCTGGCAGAAGGGATAAGAGTTGGAATATTCTGTCTGGTCCATGACCTCCTGGCTCCTGCTGCTTTCCTGCTTGATTTTTTTGCTTTACTCAGTGGATAACTCCGCAAGCGGAAAGAGGTGAGGTCTAAGAGAATCTCGAGGGTTTATGATGAATTGGATGGATTTCCTGTGGCTGGTAATGGTGCAAGTCATCGCTGGAAGATGCAACTTGATTCTGAAGCCAGTGAAACAATAGGCCCAACCAAGGTTGTAAATAGCGTTTATAGCGGCACAGCATGGAGATAAAAAAAAAATGATTTAGGATCCGTTCGGTATTTTACTGTTTACTGTGGAAAAACAAAATTTGTTCTTAGCTAAGTTTTTATTCCTACGGTGAACGGTGAACAGTAAAATCCAGTTCAAAATTTTTGATTCCCACACTCATTCCTATTCTCTATTGGGCTACCGAACGGACCCTTAGCGAATAGCGCAGCTATAGCATAAGCTATCTATCTATCATAAATAGTATTTTCTTATTTCAAAAATTATATTTTATATTTCTACTAATAGTAAATATGTCTCATCGAGAAAAAAAAATACAAATTGATTAAGAAGTTAGAATATTCACATTGAAGTTCAATTTCTCACGGACAAGGTCCTTAGATATTGTTTTAATTTTTCATTTTTAAAAAACCCAACAATAATGCATAATACAAAATTTAATTGATATAGCGGTATAGCCCGCACATGTTTCATTATATTGATATAGTTTGATAAAGTAAAAAAATGCTCATCTGGACATTAACGTCCATTAAAATTGCAAAATCATGAGCCCATGTAGCATAGCGGACCGCTATTGCCGCTACACGCTATAGCGGACCGCTATTAGCGTT
The DNA here is from genome assembly GCA_033356055.1 of Carex pumila. Lineage (NCBI taxonomy): Eukaryota > Viridiplantae > Streptophyta > Magnoliopsida > Poales > Cyperaceae > Carex > Carex pumila. The sequence continues at coordinate 41,993 of JARJHM010000111.1, forward strand.
ATAGCAGCCGTAGCTCAATTAGCATAATTTTATCTCATAGCTTAACTTTCTAAGTCCAAAATCGCTATAGCTGCACTATAACTAGCTATTTAGAACACTGAGCTCAACCCACTTCAAGTATTTACTTTGACCCATTGAACTATCTGAACAAAACAATAACAATTTGATGAAGTAAAAATTAAAATTAATGCATGATGTATAGTGAAGTAAATTAGTTTTTAATATTCTTACTTTTGGGTTTTAGATCATGACTGTCTGATTTGAATCTGTCGCTTGAGATTACTTCGGAATTCAAATTAGTTACTTGGAATGTGTGCAATCCACTTTGAATGAATTATCATGAATTATAATCGGACGGTCCAGATCCAAAACCCAAAAATTGGGTTACTTCACTGGATCTCGACTCCCTCTTTGTTTGGGTAAAGATTTTAACAGAGAAGTTTAGCTTCATACAGCGCACGAACCATTTGCACTGTTGTTTTGATTCTATTATCCTTTCTCTGCAGGAATTAAAAACTACACTGTCAATTACACTCCCCTTTGTTTTCGTTAATGCTCTCCTGCTCTTCGCAAATCGCGAAGTGCAATTTCCTGCATCTGTCTCCTACCTTCTCTCTTCATCGTCGGCCTGCCGCTTCCCCTGCTTTCACAATCTCTTTGACTCTTTTCCTTCCCATGCCTCCCCCGGCCCCTTCAATATTCGTGCTAAAGCAGATCGGACGGCTCGGATACACTCAAAATTTGAGTTAACTCGGGTGAAATGAATTCCTCGCACCACCTTCTGATCTGATTCATACTCCTCCACCAAAGATCTATTTTGCGTGTAGTTCTATATATCCTCCCAAATCGAATTGATATTCGAGGCTAGTGATCTCTCCAGTCGCTCAAAGAACCATGGAGGAAAACAGGAGAAAACACAGGATTCTAATGGTCTCCGATTTTTTCTACCCCAATTTTGGTGGGGTCGAGAGTCACATCTACTATCTCTCTCAATGCCTCCTCAAGCGTGGCCACAAGGTGCCTTTTTGTTACCTTTTGTTAAGACTTCAACTCATTGTATCTGTATGGAACTCAAAATGAATTGATTTGAGCACACTTTCAACTGTTCAGAAAGGAATGGGCAATGACATTGCTTGTGATCAACTTAATATGTGTTTGAAATTTATTATGAGCACAAGAAGTTACTGCTTAGATGTTAATATCTTTTGAATTATTTCTTCTCTCGTATTAAATATGAATAGACTGGTATGGGGTTGGTACCGGTTGAGTAATAGGTGTTCTGTTACCCGGATGATTTGGTACCAGTGAGTATTTTAGTTCCTTTTTTTTATGCTATTAAGGATATTGTATGTGGATTGTTTCTTTAATGAAACAGGTAGCTGCAGCTACTCTTTTTTTAAAAAAAAATTGGGATCTCTAAGTTATCTGATACAGTTAGTTTTAAAATAAACCCTATTAATTAACTCATGAAATAGTTCAGGTTGTGATCATGACACATGCATATGGAAACCGTATAGGTGTTCGGTACATAACCAACAATCTAAAGGTTTACTACATACCCTGGCGCCCGTTTCTCATGCAAAACACACTACCAACCTTCTACCTCACTCTCCCAGTAACTCGCACCATTTTAATTCGAGAGAAGATCTCTATAGTGCATGGCCACCAAGCCTTCTCCACCCTTTGCCATGAATCCCTAATGCACGCACGCACAATGGGGTGCAAAGTCGTGTTCACTGATCATTCTTTATACGGGTTTGCTGATCCTGGGTCCATACACATGAACAAAATACTACAGTTCACTCTGGCCGATATAGACCATGCAATATGTGTGTCCCATACAAGTAAAGAAAACACAGTTCTGCGGTCAGGGATAAAACCGGAGACAGTTTTTGTGGTGCCGAATGCTGTGGACACCGCTATGTTCACCCCAGCATCTACCCAGCTCGGGCGTGATGAGGTGGTGATTGTTGTTATAAGCCGTTTGGTGTATAGGAAAGGAGCTGATTTGCTTGTTGAGGTTATTCCAGAGGTCTGCCGGCTTTTTCCCAATGTAAGTGATGGTGCATTCTTTATTTATTTGTGGCTTTTAGGTAATTTCTTATACTTGGCCTTATCATGTTTTTATTTTTATTTTTTTTTATTTCAACCTTATTACTGGCCCGTCCTATAGAATTATACAAAATTGTGTATAATGAGTACATGCTATTAGGATCAATATATTTGGGTCTTAACAAGAAATATCTATTTTTAAATTTTTAAGGTGCGTTTTATAATTGGAGGAGATGGGCCGAAGCGGGTGAGACTAGAAGAGATGAGAGAGAAGTTCTCTTTACAAGATCGAGTTGAAATGCTAGGTGCAGTGCCGCATTCTCAGGTCCGATCTGTGCTCATCTCAGGTCATATATTTTTGAACAGGTACTGCTTGTTGTTATTTGCTGTAACTTTATCTATTTTACTGATTGTTTAATAGTTTAATTTAACATTTATTTCCAGTTTAATGTTTTTTCCTTTTTAGTTCACTGACTGAAGCCTTTTGCATAGCCATTTTGGAGGCTGCCAGCTGTGGATTACTTACTGTCAGTACAAGAGTTGGAGGAGTTCCTGAGGTAATTTTTTTTTTTTTCATTCTTTTAAAAAAAATTGTGCTTCTCTAAAGCTACTTTAGATTGCTTCTTTGAAACTGTGACTTTGTTCTGCATTTTTCCCTTTTATTTTACTACTGTGAAGCTGTAATTTTTTTGTTATGTGCATGGCTTCTGAGGGCTGTTAACTTCAAATGTTTACATAATAGGTTCAAGCAACTTGGCAATGAGTATTTGCTGGAAAAGAAAAGCACAAAATTTTTCTGTCTAAATTGGAAAGCTTTTAGGAGTCTTTATTTTTTTAGGTTCTACCTGAAGACATGATAGTATTGGCCGAGCCGGCCCCAAAAGACATGGTGCATGCCATTCAGGAAGCAATTGACATGCTACCTAACATTGACCCCCAAATCATGCATTCACGTGTAAGTACTCTTCTTTGATTTCGTATGTTGTTGGTTTTCCTTCCTAATAAACACATTTAATGAAAAGTTTAAAATTTACTTTAATGTGTATGGGCAGATGAAAACCTACTATAGCTGGCATGATGTGGCGAAGAGAACAGAGATTGTGTATGATTGTGCGATGAATTCTTCCAACAAGAGCATTCTCCAACGATTACCGAGGTTCCTTTTTTTGAGACACGTCTAAATCTTGTTATTTTTCTCAGTTTGATTAGTCCCTGAAAATTTGAATTCTTGTGAACTTCATGTGCTTGGAGAAGGCTTCGCAAGCAGTATACATTGTTTTCCACTAAATCACTTTGTTATTTATTTTAGGTATCTCATATGCGGAGCTTGGGCTGGAAAACTTTTCTGCCTTGTGATGGTTATTAATTTCATCTTGTGGTGCCTGCTTGAGTTCTTTCAGGTATTGTGGTTTGCACATGAACCTATCTGCAGTTGATTTAATAGAATCCCAACCTGCAGCCATAAAATCCAGCGGCATTTGGTGCCATTGAGGAACTGACACACTGGCCCATGGAATTGGGGATGTGTTCAAATGGTCGGTTTGGTTGAAACCGAAGTAAAATAGCCAAACCAAAACTTTTTTTCAGTTTTTAAAAATCCAACCTAACCAACCAAATTAAAATGACCAACTGAATAACAACTGGACCATTTAAACTGAAATAATTTTGGGCTTTTCGGTTGTACCGAATAAGAGAGATTAAATTTCAAAAAATCAAAACTCTATACATACACCAATACATTAGTAATTTCATGGAAATAATATCAAGATAACATTACACACATTTTTCAATTCCATACCAAATATGTAGATATGTTCTAAAATATCCAAACCAAAACGAAAGGAATGAAGGGACGATTGAATCAAACAAAATATAAATCATACTTCAATCATTATAATTCGGTTGGTTCGATTTAGTCGGTTTTGAAAAGTGTAAACCAAACTGATCCATTTAAACTGATTTAAAAATTGAACCGAACCGATCCATCCATTTAAGCTGATTTTTTTTGGTTCGGTTGAAATGAAACAAACCGGACTGTTTGGACACCCCTAGATGAAACAGTTGTTTTGGAGGGGAGTCCATTTGTCAGTGACTCAATGGCACTGCACCCAGTGCCATTGTATGCAATGACAATGGATGTGAACTCGATTTAGTAAATCTCTTAACATTTCTGAAAATCGCTCCTTTTTTCTTTTCTTGTATAGCCTGCTGAAAGCATCGATGAGGTTCCAGACATGTTATCATTATGTAATTATGAAGATGAGAGCTGACAATTTTTTTCCTTGTGCTTCATCGATCAACTTGGGATAATGATTGGTTTGGTTGGGCTGATGATTTTTCATTGATGTCATGTAGCTTGGTTTTGTTTTTGAAGTGCTTTTGCATAGGATGGAGCAATTATGTGTAACTGTGATGCATAATGGAGCAGCTAACTACATTTTGATTAATTTAATTATTACGTGTTGATATTCACATTGAATAATATACTCTTTATTGCTGAATCTCTTTTAAAGCAAGGGTTTCAAAATAGTTGTGTTAAAAATATATGCAACAGATAGGCCTAGAGTGAGCCTATTTTCTTGCGGGCTTCATTTGTATTTAATACAGGCTTTTACATTTGAAACTTTGAGACCACGCCTTTTAGGGATGTAGATATGTGATGAAGTTAGATTTTTATATGTTATGTTGGATCGTCGTGATCAAATTAAATTTAGAGTAACTGTCACGGTATATTAGTTAAGTTATGACTCCATGTGTAGTTTTTAAATATAATTAGTTACATTTGATTACATGTAACTATTTTTTCGTAATTTAATTTAGTTTATTTTTTTTAAAACTCTTAATTTAGTTTATTCAAGATTTATAATTTGATTAAGATCTAATAATCCTTATCATGTATAACCATGTGACATATTATATCATGATCAAACCAATTTACGTAACATGCTTAAAATAGTCACATCACGTGAATAATTATAGTATAAAACATACAAGTTAAAATATATGTCAGGCAAACCAATTTACTTATCGTGCTTAAATTAATCACATCATATGAATAATTACAATATAGAACATACAAGTTTCAATATATAACAGGCACACCTATTGTGCCATGACGGGTCACAGATTTTGTGTCGTATCCGATAACGACCTTTTACATCTCTAATGCCCAGTGTTTTGAAATGCGTCCATATGAATCGCATATGCTTATGCAATGGTCTTTCGCATACATAATCTCATGCAGTCAAGTTCACACGATTTTGAATATACATACACAAATACAGTTTATGCGGACTTGAAAAAAAATTTAAAAATTATTTTTGTGTCGGAGAAAATTAAAATCTATAACTTTTATAATAAGGTAAAGAGTACAAATCACTAGACTAAAATAAGTCTTTAGATATAAATTAATTTAATTTAATTTATATTTTTTAACAAAATATGATAAAATCACACACAAATCTACATATACAACCACATGCCTCATATACAGTATGCAGTGATTTTCTGTGTGCATGAGCAAATTTGCATTTTAAAACACTGCTAATATACCTTTGGAGTCTGGACTTTGAAACGCGTAGGAAAGAGTCCAAGCGACTGGTGCTATTGACCGGTTCCAAATGGTGGTTCTGATTTTCGACAGTCGGACTCGGTAAAACTCAATTCCGGTTTCCCGAGGTCCATATGTAATGTCAAACCGTGTGGCGGGCCGCAAAGATTCAAAAGGTATGAAATAACTTGAGAGCAGCTTAATAAGAGGGCGGGACAGATAATAGTAACTCGTTACAACCTACATTTCATTCTCTAGAGAGATGACAAAATCCATCTAGATCTAGCAATTAAGTCGTTTATATATCATCTAAGCACGCTATAAATACAACGATTAGTTGAGCGTTAGCGCATACGAAACCCCACCTTTCTACCCACAGATATCCATACCAGCTTTTATTTTAGGAAGGGACCTCTCTCTCTCTCCCTCTCCCTGAACCAGACGCACATCTCCATCCCTGTCATCTGTTCCGCCTTTTCGTTTATCTTGTTGTTTCCCTCTTCGCTTCCTCGCATCGCATCATGGTAAGATCACCTTTCTTGTTCCTTTCTATACGACGTCTTTTACTTCGGATTTTTCTTTTACCCTATTTATGTGTGATCTACATGAATTGAATTTTCGGTTAGTACTGCACTTTGCTGTTGGAATGCTTAGATCCGTTGTTAATTTTGTAGTATATTGGGTAATTAGTGCAGGAATTAGTTATAAGAAATACCTGGTCGGGTTTAATAGATATATCTGGATGTGCTATTAAAAGGGGGGAAATTATTAGATGTAGCCTGTTAATTGAGTGGATTAATGTCTGGTTTAGCCTATAACGTATCAACATTATGCAACTTACAAATATGTTGTGATAGTATTTCTTAACCAAATGCCCTTTTGATGCTCAAGGAAAAAAATTCAAAAGATTTCATTTATCAGTTGAATAAAGTCCATCACTTTAAAAGGGGTTCCAGCAAAATTAGTTTCATCCCAGCCATTATTGATATCCTATAAGGAATAAGAGAAATGAAATGCATCTTGGTCCTTTGTTGCATTACTCTTGTATGTTCTAATTATTTGGATTACTTTTATTGATAAAGACTACCTCGAGGCGTCTGGCGGACAGGAAAATTGCAAAATTTGATAAAAATATAACAAAGAGAGGTGCAGTTCCTGAGACGACGGTGAAGAAGGGATATGACTACCCTGTGGGCCCCATCCTGCTTGGCTTTTTTGTCTTTGTGGTCATTGGATCTTGTAAGTTGTTAGTCCCTTTTTAACAATTAAATTCTTATATTTGTAGTCTGTTACAAAAAAAAAAAACTTTTTGTATTACATGTTATATTATTGGTGATTGTTCTATCTAGTTCTTTATTTATGACACAAACATTCTCTGTTGAAAAATGTAATTTTCATAGTATAACTGCTCAAGTTGAACCAGTGGTTAAAATTTCTACTGTATTTGACTTGGAAATAATAACTTAGTAACTTATTTTGTTTCATTGGGCTACAACTTGATGCTTGGGTTTGTAGTATATTAATATACTTAATTGCATTATATACTAGGTTAACATTATAAGTCTCCAATAGTACACAGTAATGCGTATGTACTGAAAACTTGGTTATTTAAATTTATTGTGATATATCTCTGTCTTATCTTTTTCCTTTCAAATGCAGCGTTGTTCCAGATAATAAGGACAGCTGCAACTGGAGGGATGGCTTAATAGCAGGATAATGAGGATCTTGATTGAGATCCAGCAGTTTTATGGGGAGAATTAGTCTGTTCTTTGATTCTGACTGTGAGAGATGATTGTTGTTGTGTTTCGAGAAAAGTGAAATTGACTATTATGTAATTAGTTGACCTATCTTGTGTTAGACCTGAACAAAATAATAATAGTGTCAACTCCCCATTTCTATTTGCCTGTTTTTGCGTGGCAAGCCAAATTGTTTGTCATTTGATTATAACTTGGCGCTCTTTAATTCGACTTGCGACTACCTGATAGTATCTCTGATTGCTCCTAAAAGAATGATTTTGTATGCACAAGCAGCAGCATATTGCAAGTACTAGTACCACTAAACAGCAATAACTATCCTATATGAAACAAAACTTGGGAAAAAAAATGCTTGTGTAATTGTAATAGTAGGTAGGGTAACAGTTTGCTGATATATCCTGTCGCAGAGCAGTATTGTATGACTCTATTCGTCTGACCTTTTCCTGTTGATAAACAAAGCAAAGAAACATTGCAGTACAAGACTTCTAATCAAAATTTCAGTTCCAGTTTAGCAAGAGATGCCCATAATATTACCTTTGAAGTTTTGTCAGTTTCAGATGGTTTGAATCGTAATGGATCTAACTCGTGCTGAAACAAACATGAATGCCTTTGCATGGTTGCGTGATTGAATAAATTCCCAATTTAGCCATGAAACCAGGACACCACAACTAGATGGACTCAAATCAAATAAATAATTATAAAAGAAAGAAAATAAAAATAAAAAAGTAGGAAGAAGGATCAGATTTTAATTCGTTAATTCGTACCAAGTGAACGTCACAAACATCCAAAATGAAAACAATTAGAATGTGGTTTATCAAAACAATTACGATTGGGGGAAGGGCTTACATTAGAAAATAGCGTGCAGCCGTGCAGGCCCGGTGCCAAAACCCTAAAACAAAGAACCAGAGATGGACGAACAAAAGAAAAGTGAGGCACCGATATTTTTCGGTCCAATTCGTGTTATATTTTGGATCGTTTTTCATTGGGTTCAAATTCGAATTGGGCCGAACAAACTAATCAAATTGAACAAATAGGTGGTGCGATGATTCTTCATTCCGACTTTTTAAATTGAATGATTGATTAACAGATTGGTAACCCTGTTAAATCCATTATTGTAATTAGATTCGATAATCTGGCGCGTCATCAAATCAATTTTTCAAATGCACCTTTTCTGCTCCCACCAAATAAATATTGTTGCGCGTGCGTAAAAATAATAGGAGAAAAATAGTACGCGTCATATGACTATTTGGTCACTGAAGAAATTAAATAGTAGAATACAATGGCGTTTTTATAAGGTTAACCGACGACCAATATTTATATTAAATAAAAAAATACAAAATATGAGTGAAACAGAAAAATACTATTTAAAGTTAAGGATTAAAGCTATGCAAATATAAAATTTGGTATACAAGTAGATTATAATATAGATTAAATATCTAATGGTTTGAATTTGTTGTTTGGACATCACAAAAATAAAAAAGGGTGGCAGCACCTCCGGCTAAAATGCTGCCGACAGCAAATTAGCAGGACCATATATATAGAGAGAGAGATTAATTAACTTGGTAGCCACTACCAAGTAAGTTTCAAAGAGAAAAAAAAGAGAGAGTGACTAATTAATATGCTTTCGGTAGCATATGGGGGAAAGTGCTACCGATTCAAATTTAAAATTTCAAAATCCAAAGAGTCGATCTGAACCGTTCATCTTGTTCTTCATATTAATATGTGCTTGGAGACCAAATTTCACATTTTTCTGAATTTTTGTACTATTTATTAAGCCACTTTGAAAATCGCTGATCCAACAGTGACTTCTGATTTTATTGTTTTGTTAAGCCACCGTTGGATCAGCAATTTTCAAAGTGACTTAATAAATAGTAAAAAAATTTAGAAAAAAATGTAAAATTTGATCTCCAAGTACATATTAATATGGAGAACAAGATGAACAGTTCAGATCAACTTTTTTAATTTTGAAATTTCAAATTTGAACTGGTAGCACTTCGATCCATATGCTACCAAAAACATATTAGTCTCTCTATATATATATATATATATTTTTTTTTTTTCAGATAACGGCTATATACGTCAAATTCTTCTATTATTTTTCTTTCAAAATAAGAGCTAAATATGTCGCAAATTTAAAGTTTGCATTCAGAGTTGTTTCTTAAAAAACAAAAAATTACTGGAAAGAATCTTCTTCGGTTCTCTTTTCTAGGTCATCTTATATAATGTACACGTATTCGGTTTGCAAACAATTTATAATTCTCTCTGCTACTGACTCCGCACTGGTGTATTCTCTCAAACCATTGAAAAACAAAAACAATATACATGTCAATCGTATACGGTATACAATTATTGATACCTTACAAAGAATTCTTCTTAGATGACTTAATTATGCACGTAACTTGAACCGATGACTTAGTTATGCATGTAATTTGAACCGTCTAAGCATCACCGTAAGTCAAAAACATTAGTCTCTTTGACAGAACAGTTGTTGTGCTGTATTTGTCTGCACCTCTGTCAGTACTTAATCGAGGAAATAAAAAATAAGCACATTAAGTGTATTTTATTACTTAGGTCTAGATACTTTGACTTGGGTAGATGAGTAGATCATAGGAACTATTTAAGTATGCTTATCTTTTTGTTTCTTTATCCAAGATACCACAATCATAGTATGGATCAGCCCCATAATTTTTGTCGTAATCGGTGTATAATATATATTACCTGTTACCGCCGTGACTTACGAAACGGAGCACGCTGTCACCTCTCAATCTTGACCAAGAATTAATTGGAGAGGTTAAATTAAAGCAAGTATCCAATACAAGACAGGATATCTCCGTTTCAAATAAATGGAGACGAAGGCATAGTTACTACAAAGTTCTAGTCTAACAGACTACAAAGAGTAATTAAGACTTGACTGCTTTGAATAACATAACGTCATTCTTGCAACAGCTCTAAAAATTTATTGTATAACTTGGAACTTTGATTTAAGTAGTTAGATAAATTAGTTATAAAATGAACTTGTAGAATATCAATTTTTACTATTTTTAAATTTTTTTTTTACTATTTTTTATAATTTATGAAAAATGACAAAAAAATAGTCTAAAATATTAACAATTTTCTTTATTTTTAAGTTATTTTTTTGTCATTTTTTATAAATCATAAAAATTAGTACTCTACAAATTCATTATATAACAAATTTACTAAGATACTTAAATCAAAGTTTGAAATTTATATGATAGACTTTTGAAGATGTAACACAAATAGCTTTATGCTATTCATAGCACCCAAGCCTCTCCAATTAAAAAAAGAATTGGAGTAAGGCTTGGGTTCTATGGATATCATAAGGTCATTAGTGCTACAACTTCAAAAGTCTATCGTATAAACTTCAAGCTTCGATTTAAGTAGCTCATTAAAGTGGTTATATTAGGGGTGCAAACGGGTTGGATATTATCCGACTGTATCCGAAAATTTAATATGGATATCTGATATTCGAATATCCGTGCGGATACAGATACAGATATGGTTTTAAATTTTAATTATTCGTATCCGAATAGTAGATATATATTATAAAAAAAATTATGTTATTCACTATTATAAAAAGCAAATAACCATATCCGTATCCGGTTAATATCCAATCTGTATTCGTATCTGTCTAATATCCGATTTGTACCCGTATCCGAAAAATAAAAACGGATGGTTTTACCACTATCCGATCCGTTTGCACCCCTAGGTTATATAATGAACTTGTTGAATACCAATTTTTATTATTTTTTATGATTTATGAAATATGACAAAAAAAATAACCTAAAATATTGGCAATTTTATCTTATTTTTAAGTTATTGTTTTGTCATATTTCAGAAATCATAAGGAATAGTAATTTTTTTTTTTAAATAGTAAAAATTGGTATTCTACAAATTTATTATATAATCAATATACTAAGTTATTTAGATAGAAGTGTAAAGTGTTTTTGATAGTTTTTTTGAGACCGTAGCACAGATGGTCTTATGCTATCATAGTACCCAAACGTTACTCATTAAAAAATAATCCTGTTCTTAAATAAATATATTATCACACTTTCACAGAACTGACAATATAAAAGAATTTGAAAAAGTCATAATTGATTCGATCAATCCTTTATCACATATTTACATAACTAGCGACCAAGATATTTGAGAGGAGGAGAGGGGGGAGGGGACAGAATCATTAATTCGGTCCACCCAGAATTTCAAGTACGTAGGATCTTTTTTTTTTTTAATTTTGATAGTAGCTATCAAGTATAATTTGTATTAATTAAAACGTAAAATACATCAATCGTTCTACATTCAAAATATTATTCAAATTACATTAACATCTAACAATATAAATAACTAAAACAACAAAAGAAATAAATCATATCCTTTAGTGGTAGACACCGATAACCTTTAGTATTGGCTGGCTATAGCGACTAAAGGAAACGTGACATTTTTTTTTTTTCTTCTTTTTCTATTTGAGTTGCGGGCGGAGAAGGTAGGGTGCCACGATGGTAGGAGTGCAAAGAGAGAGAAGAGCTGACAACTAGGGCTGCCACCAACTATGATTAGTTCTCTCAATAATGATGAAGGAAGAGAATGTGTCGATAGACAAGAGAGATGACAACTAGGGCTATTATCGTCAACTTTCTATTTTCCTGACGGATAGGTGCTGGAATAGAGGGCAGAAACAAGTAGCGCTTGCAGTTAAGATTTTTTAAGAGAAAGCGGGGTGGACGAGAGTAGAAGAGGATGGAGAAGGGAGTGGAGAAGGTAGAGACGAAGAAAAAGAAAATGAGAGAATTGTCAGTGCGGATCCCCCGCTCCCTTTCAAAAGAGAACGGAAGACGAGAATAAGACTGAGAAAGCTTGTGGCGCAAGATGAAAATAAATAAATAATAGAGATGGCTAGAATTTTTTTTTCTCTCCATAAACTCTCCAAGTACGTGGGACCTAAAAACTCATTCATTCTGATACTTAAGGACCTAACCATTTATTCGGTCTAGAGGTGTTTCTTAAAAAAAAAAAAAAATCGGTCTAGAGGTGGATCAAATCAATAGGTTGTCCTAAAATGGGGGACGAAATCTATGTGACTGGTTATATAGAGGTGGGAACAAAAGTGAATCGATTCATTGGTTCTGCTACCTTTTACATGAACCGAATTAATTATTCGATCCTTTTTGTTTTTTGAGAAAAAAAAAATCTGCTTCCTAACAAATCAATTTTCCAATTTCTAAAAATAATAAGAATTTAATAGACTATGGGAAGGCACGACGGGGTTCAATCTATCACAGTCTATCCACAATGAGAGCATTATTATTTGCATGTCCTTGTTTACAAGTTACAACCATTTTTTATGTCTCTCTTGCAATGCATCATTAATTCATCATTGTGGTCTTTCCTGGTCATTCCTTCCTGGACCAATCATTTCCAGCGAATCAGCATCAGATCCGACTAACTATTTGAGCTGTGTGAACTCGTTTATTGCGCAAGCCCCTTGATTCAATAGTTCAGTCCACTTAATAAAGGGCAAAAACAAGAGCAAAAGAGAAATGCTGTTAAATAATAAAAAAAAAATTATACTTGAGACCACCTTAGTATACCTTACAAAGATGTAAATATATATCTTTCACTGGTAAAACAGTGAAAATCACTCATCACAAGCTTTGTATAAAAATTGATAGGAAGTATTATCAACCATTATCACTATTCTTGCTTGATCAAGAAAAGACATTCATGCTCAATTAAACAAGTCAAAAATTACAGCAAACTTGGAGGCATTCGTAATTAACTTGCTAATATAATACAAGATTCCGTGCTCCAAACCACGATTTTATCTTTTGTTGCGCTTTTTGTTTTGACTATGTGGAGCATAATTTGCTAACAAACACCCATAAACAAAAGACACCACATAATGGGACCTCCCTGGATTACTTTTTAATACAATGTATATAATACAAAAGATAAAATAAGCGTAATAGTCCTTTTTTTGGTTTCTTCTAGTATCAGTTATCAACCTTTCAAAGTCATAGTTTGTTGCTCCTTTTCTCTCACCAAACCTTGGATTGTATGAAAGTTCAATCTTCTTTAAAAAGTTAATGAAAAGACCCTAAACTTTTTCAGTTTGCCACTTTAGTCCCTCCTTCACTTCCTTTCACCATTTGAAGTTCACCTTCTTCCTCAATTTCTTCTATGTTGAGCCCGAACAACTTACATGTCTCTTCTAACGTCTTCCCGCGTGTTTCTGGCAAGCAAGTGTAGAAAAACACCAATGCGGCTGCCGCTATACCCCCGTATAGAAAGAAACTACCACCAATGGTTATAGCCTTGTACAAGGATATAAAGGTCATGGTGAGGACACCACTCGTTACACGGTTGACAGCAACACCAATGGCTGCGCCTTGCGCTCTTAGCCTGAGAGGGAATATCTCTGACGTATAAACCCATGTAATTGGACCTAGTCCGATTGAGAAAAATGCCACGTAAAACAATACCGAGGCAATAGACAGTGCGACGGCCCACTGGATTGTTTCGCCTTCATGGTGGTTTATTACAGTCAACCCGAGGCCCAGACCCGCAAGAGACACTATCATCCCACCAACACTTGATAAAAGCAACGGCCGTCGGCCAACACGGTCAAGAAAAACTGTTGCCACAAGGATGAACAGTGTCTTGGTAAACCCGACTGCCACGGTGGTGCCCAATTGAGCATTGTCCGAATGTATCCCGGCTTTCTCAAAAATCCTCGGGCTATAGAGAACAACAGAGTCGATACCCGATGCTTGTTGGAAGAAATGAATCCCAACTGCAGTTAGGAGGATGCGTCGGACGGCAGGAAGGGGGCGAAGGAGGAGTTCCTTCCAGATGCCTTCGCCGTGGCTTTGTTTGTTTATCGTGACTATATCATCGTTGCAGGATTCGGGAATGCCGGCGGCGTTTTTGATGTCGGCAAGGCGAAGCTCAGCTTCTTCAGCCGACTCTGAGATTTTATTGAGGACAACCCTGGCATCTGCTAGGCGGCCTTGCAGGATAAGCCACCGAGGCGACTCGGGCATGAACAGGACAAGTATGCCGAGGAGGACAGACGGAAATGCACCTACGCCAAGCATGAAGCGCCAGCTGATGTGGTATGACAAATGCGAAAACGCGTAGTTGGAGACATAACCAAGAAGGATTCCTGTTGCATTTAATTGAATAAGAGGAGTTCATTTAATACAAATTTTGTTATAACAAGGAATTATCATTATAGATTACAATTTTGAGAGATAGAATTGCATGGTGTTGTGTTTGGATGAAACAATAATAGCACTAATCCGAAAATAATATTATTCTTTTGAGCTAGTTATTCGATGTTTGAATGAGGTAAGAATAACACTAATTAATTCACTATAGGAATCTGAACTAGGATGTAGGAATCTGAACTAGAGTGGTACCAAATTGTAAATAGATGAAATGATGGTTTGTTTTTAGAGAAGGACCATTGTAATTACAAAATTACTTGTCCTTCAAAAAAAATTACAAAATTACAAATTAATAAAATTTTATCCTAGGCAGCAACTGCTAGATTATCAAAAAAATAATTCACTATTATTTATTTGTCTTATATGAATTAACTCACTATTCTATTAAGTCAACAAAAAACTAAGTTAACTACTATTTTCAAAACTTAAAATTAGTTCTATTCTTGCTCTATTTCTTGTCTTATCCAGACGTACCCTGCATGTTTAGCTGATTATTCTGTTTCACAAGAAGATTAACATCCATTTTTTTTTTCAAAAACACTGAGCATGTTACAAGTTAGTCGACACCAAAATGGATGTGTAAACATTGCCAAAAAAATATATGGAAGTAAACTCAATTAAAATTCATATTTTCCAAAAAAAAAGGTTAATTAAAAAAAATTCAGACCTGAGTTGATGAATACTTCTGGAAAGGAGGTAAGGAATCCACGAGCTGAGGCTGGTGAGACCTCAGCTGTATATACAGGCGCAATCATGAGAGCGTAACCGACACCTATGCCGGCTATAAGACGGCCGAACATAAGGAAAGCGTAATTCATTGCGAAACCCATCAAAAGAGCACCCACAAAAAAGATGGAGGCTGCAAACACGATTGTGTAGCGCCGGCCAATCCAGTCTGAGGTGCGGCCCGCCGCAAACGACCCGACCAGGGAATAGAGGTTTAGTATACCGAGGAGAACCTCAACCTCTACATCCGATATCTTGAGGTCCTTCTTGATATATTTTGCAGCACCACTCATCACACCAATATCTATAGATATTATTAAATTTGTTGACTTAGCGTTAATTAAGAGAGAATGTATCTTTTAAACTTTTAGGCATTTATTATAGCGGACTTAATTAGTTAGTATGGGCTGTTTATTTAAAAAAAAAAATAGATGGATAATTAAATTTTTTTTCTTATGAAACCGGAAATCTAATTAAGGATATATTTTTCATTTTTTTATTTTTTTAGTAGCAACTATATTTTTTTTTTGCAGTAATATGAGACACTAAGAACTAAATAGCGAGCCTTCTATCTTAATTACAAAAAGAAAAAAAAAAAAAGAAAAAAGGAAAAACAATCATTACTAGAGGAAAAGCACAAATGACTAACAAACTGACAAAGTATAACTTTTTCCCTTTAGTGTTGTTTGTGATACAATTACTAGCTGCTGGTTAATTAATTTAACTGGAAAGTAGCATGACAAAAGATTTACCATAGCCCAAGAGAATCGAGGTCATAGAAGCAAGAATTGCACAACCAAAGGCATAACGAAAATTGCGTTTCTTCGCTGTAGCACCCCGTTCTTTGAGATTAGTGTTTAACTCTGTGTTACCATCTGGCTTTGGTCTCTCCATTGTTGTCAAATAATGGAGTCAGAGAGAGAGAGAGACAGAGAGAGGAGGTGTGGTCCGTGTGGAAACGGTGAGTGTCTACTCTGTCTACTGAGCTTGTGTGGTATACAAGTTATATAGACAAAGAAAGGGATGGTCAGAACCAATCAGTGGATAATATTAGAACTAGGAGTACCTCTGCACATTTAGAATCTACGATCTTTTCACATTTCATGGGTTTAATTTTAAACTATAAAATAATCTGCGTACATGTGTATTTAGTAAAAACTGTGTAAAATTTCTGATGGTACATCATAACACAGAATATATATAATTAACAATGTAATTCTTTTTTGAGAAAATAATTAATAATGTAAGAAAACGAGTCCATTGCGGGTCTATAGCCAGTTAATTTGTAGTAACCCTAGGCCACATGTGACATGTTTCACTGTGCTGTTCGCTGTTTTAGGTAATATTGTACCGAAAGGATTTTTGCATATGTACCCTTCTAAATATTTATATTTTAACCATAATTTTATGAAATCTTTTTATATGTAGAAATTTAAGAAAATGAAAGCGAGAGAAACACAAAGAGTACATTATGTTTTTAATTGGTAGAAAGATTGGTAGAAATACTTAATATTTTAATATGATGTATGGATAGAGGGAATTCTTATATTAAATTTCTAGTAAAATACAAAATGTTTTTCAAAAAATAGATATAATGTTTCTATTATATTAAATTTTATAATACTATATCTATTTTTGTATAATTTTTGTTATATTTTACTACAAAAAAAAGACAAACTAGTTTGGATTGGAGGAATTCATACCGATCCAAACTTTTTAATTTTTGGAATTAGTAGAAATTCTACCGATCTTACCAATCAAAAATATGGTGCACTCTCTCTTCTTTTTCTTTAATTTCTATAGATAAAAAAATTCCTATTTTTTTAATCAAAATATTTAAAACTTCAAATACAAATTCTATCAGCTTTGTGCAGGTTGCTGCACTAATATCTGAATTAATTTTAATTAATTTTATTACTATTTCAAAATTAAGAGATGTTAAACTCAAGTACCTAACATAAGTAAAAATGTTGAAATTTTATTAATTTGACTTCTTTGTAATTACGTTAAATTTAAAACAATTGGCGAATAATTTTTCATAAAAAATAGTTAAAATGACTATTGAAATTTGAAAGTAAATAAATAACATTCCAATGTCTGTGAAGATTGACAACTTGAGAACAAAACAAACAGAATCAATTTGGTCTCTGTCTTTAAATCTTTAGGCCGGTATTAATTTCACGACCAACTATTGGGCAGGGATTTTAAATGTTGTTCTAATAAAAAAAAACCTTTTTAAAATATTATGTCACAGGACCTTTAAAAAATTATGCCATGACAGAAAATACATTACATGCCGGAGTTAAAAAAACCGATTTTTTTATTTATATAAATTTTTTTTTCAAAAAATAACCAAAGCTGAATAGAATTTTGAAATCTACCCAAACCAGAATTTTTTTTTTGATAATTCAGTCCAAAACCAGAAAAAATTTCTCCAGTTTTAGAATTCCAAAACAGGACCTTAAAAAAAAAAAAGAAACCGTAATTTTTTTTTCTGGTTTCAACTTTTTTTTCCTTTTTTCAGATTTCTTTTTTATTTAAATAGAAATATTTATAATTTATTTACTTTTTGTATTCAAATATTAGAAATATTTAATAATTTCTTTAAAAATAGATAACATACTATATAATTTGATTTATTAGAAAGACTGCTACAAATAACCCGGATCAACATTTTCCATGCTAGATTTTTTGCGGATGTAAGAAAAATTAATATATTTCTTTATGAGTTATTGGAAAAAAATAAAAATGTTTGGATTTTGAGTTATTGATCCTGGTTTAAAAGCCACTTCTAGGTAATACATAAAATATTGTGATCCTTCTAGTACATTTAATTTATAAAAATTGTATCTATTTTGAGAATTCTTTTTAATAACAATCATTAAATAACTTAAAATTTTTGTTTTTTTCAAAAATAGATACCACTTTTTAGAAATTAAATGTACTAGAAATATGGCAATATTTTATGTATTTACTTAGAAGTGACTTTTGAACCAGGGTCAATAACTGAGAATCCAAACATTTTTATTTTTTTCCAATAACACATAAATAAATATATTAATTTTTCTTACAGTCACAAAAAATCCAGTATGAAAAATGTTGATCCGGGTTATTTGTAGCAGTCTTTCTAATAAATCAAATTATATAGTATTCCATCTATTTTTAAAGAAATTTATTAAATATTTCTAATATTTCAATACAAAAAATAAATAAATTATAAATATTTTTATTTAAATAAAAAAGAAATCTGAAAAAAGAAAAAAAAAGTTGAAACTGGAAATTCTTTTTACAGTTTCTCTCTGTTTTTTTAGGCTATGTTTTGGAATTCTAAAATTGGAGAAATTTTTTTCAGTTTTGGACTGAATTATTTAAAAAAAAATTTCCAGTTTGGGTAGATTTCGGAATCCTATTCAACTTTGGTTATTTTTTGAAATTTAATTATTTTTTTGGACAAATAAAAAAATCGGTTAAAAAAATGACGGCCTTCCTTGATCTCAAAATATTCTTAATAATTTTCTAAAACATTAAGTATGAATATTATATTTCTTAAATAAATAAAAATCGACTCTGATTAAGTATATGGTTGGTTGCTATTTAGAAAGAAAGGAGTATTTAGTTGTTTACTTTAAGTTAAGACGGCTTAAATATTTTTATTTGATTGAAGCTTGTTAATTAAGCTATGATTTAATCTATTTTTATTTGATTGAAATTTATTATTTAAGTTATAACATTTTGTATTGTATATTACTGTATTTATTTATGTAAATTGTTGCTTTAAAGATGCCTTGTTGTATTACAATTTGATCTGAATTTTTTATTGATATCCAGAACAAAAATATTAAATTTCAAAATCTGTCCAAACATTAAATTTTCGGTTTCATACAAATTTTTGCATAAAATATTTTTCCGGTCTGATTTTTTGCAGTTGTAAAAAAAAAAAAAAAATTTATGTGTTATTGAAAAAAAAAATATATATATATTTTAAATCTGAATCATTGATTCCGATTTAAAAGAAAATCTAGGTAAATTTAGAAAATATTTGGATCTTTGTAGTTTTGAAAAAAAAAATGTGAAAAAGTTTCGGTGTGTCAGAAAATTGTCAGACAAATGACGAATCTCTTGTTATAACCGGAGATTTATTAAAAAAAAAAATTACAATCGGAGATTAAAGTTCTTACAACCGGAGATTAAAGTTCTTATAGAATCGGGAATTTAATTCAGCAGATCCCAACTGAGATTGGTACCATGCACATATACTAAATTCAGCAACTCAAAAACAGGTTAAAGAACAAAATTTAAAAGAAAAAAACAACCCAACAGTTGATACTACATAATTCAAGAACAACCAGTTATTAATAAAAAGTTAGAAACATCACCCCATAGACCGATTGAAGTATAAAATGCTAAAATTTAAACATAATGCTAAAACAGGTCTCTGGTCAAACTAATAGTGATTGTACATAATTCAAATTAATGCTAAACATAATGCTATAAAACATGTCTTTGCTAAAACATAATACAAACATATAATGCTGAATCATAATGCAATATTGTTAAAATTGACTGAAATTAGGCATGGTTCCTTAGCAAGTTCAACCTTTTCTATGCCTATAACGGCTTTAAATCATATAAATCCCAAGAAAAACGAAAGGAATTAGCTAGAACTGTTATCTCAATTTGGATTTTTCCGAGAGATATTGAGCGGTCGTCGCGCTAGTGGTTGGTGTAGGAGCAGGGGCGGAACTAGGAGGCATTCATTTGATAAGTTTGAGGAATGCTACATGAATATTACTTCTTTAATACACAGTATTTTAATTAAGCAATCAGATTTTATGGGGTGTGCCTAGTTCCTGCTCGGACCTCTTTGGTTCCGCCACTGCGTAGGAGTGAGGGGGCAGAACGCATAGCAGTTGAGGCGAGGGAGGCACATGCAGCGCATAAGAATATATTGAGGCCGGGAGCGAGAAATTGAGAAATAAAGTTTTTTCTTGGAATGAATTAAACCACCTGAAAAGTTAGTTTAATTTACTGTCTTTAAGTATTTTGTTTCTTCACTTCAGCTGCAATCAAAACATAATCTAAGAAAGTTATCTAACTACGAAACCCTGGCCCGTATTAAGTATTTTTTCTCTTCACTTAAGCTGCAATCAAACATAATCTAAGAAAGTTATCTAACTATGCATTTTTTCGTTGTTTGAATAATGACTATTTCTAGCCTTTTCAATTTTCAAATTTCCTCTTAAGTATGTTCAACTTGATATTATAATATATATATAGAGAGAGGTTGGCTAAGATCAAAGTAGTAGTTTCTGAGCTTTGGTGCTAGCAATTCGTTTTTCAATTTTCAAAATTCAAAATGTCGATCCGAACCGTTCAATTCAATCTCTATATTCAAATATGCTTGGAGACCAAATTTTATATTTTTCTGAATTTTTTTACTATTTATTAAGTCACTTTGAAAATTGCTGATCCAACGGTGGCTTAACAAAATAGTAAAATCAGAAGTCACCGATGGATCAGCAATTTTCAAAGTGGCTTAATAAATAGTAAAAAATTCAGAAAAAAAATGTAAAATTTGGTCTCCAAACATATTTGAATATAGAGATTGACTTGAACGGTTTAGATTGACATTTTAATTATCTATCAATATCTCTTATATATTTTTAAATTTTTTTCACAAGTTTTGACATTTTCTCTATTTTTGTAATGAGCAATTTAAAATCATCAAAAAAAAATGTTAAACTTGATTGTTAATCATAAAAAAAAATGTTAAACTTGATTGTTACATCACAAACTGACACAACTAGCTAAATATAATGTCTACTTTTCATTATTTTTATCACGTCACATCATGTAAAAAATAAAATATTTCTATCATGTCACGATCCTTAAACATGAAATATTTGGCATTTCATCATCTCACTTATTAATCACATCCACTATATGTCGAATTATAGCACATAATTTCCGATAAATGTAATTCGGTTATAATATTCTTACAAAAAAAAAAAAATCAGCTTGTTATATCAAAAGGGCTTTGTTCAAAGACTACAACCTTTTTTTCCTGCACAGACATATTTGTTATGAAAAACCATTCACCATTTCGTGATATATTTGCTCTACTTTTACGTTACTCCACTGTTTTGCTCTTTTGCAGCTCTTCTTTTTTGGTCTTGTTTCCTAAAAATTACTTGCGCATTCTTGATTTGTCATTTGTCAATCCGTTGTCTCACATCACCGTTCTCAGTTCTCTGTACGTTTTCCCAGGAGCTTCAACTCAAAAAGAAAAAGAAAAAAAGGAGCTCTCTGTACGTGAAACTTTCTTTTTGTTTTTCTACATGAACTACTTATTCATCACACCTCACACCTTTGTCGTATTGACAATTAATTATACCCCTTGCATGCAAACAGGTTCTCCCACGTGCTGACTTGCATATATCTGATATTCTGATTATCCAGCTGTCTGTTTGCAAATGGTGTAAAAAAGTAACATTGATGTCAATTAATAGAGGTTCAATGTGCTGAATGCCTGAATCCATTTTCCATTGGGAATTTCTTTAAATCTGATGTCGCATTTATTCTCCTATATAATCGGAAGCGGATCTAAGACTTAATCAAATATAACTAAGTTATTCTATGATTTTAAAATTTTAGTTATATGTATACAAATTTAATTGAATTTTTTTAAAATCCTTTATATACTCTAGCTACTCTCAATAAATGATAAATTTTTAGTTGTAATATAGTGATTTAAGTACTATTTTGTAGTTGAGAGATATTGAGTTCAAATTTCACTCATTACAATTGTGTATTTTAAATAAATAGCGCTCACTCTTAACTAAAAGTTGTTTGGTTGAGGTTTTATTCCACGGATTTTAAATTCTAGTTAAATCATAAAACATGGATTAGTTATGCCGACTTAATTGGACGTAAGTTTAAGGTTAGACCGGCCTTGACGGACTAAACTTCAAATACATTTATATTTTCCTATTTTATTTGAATATATGTTCATTATATTTAAAATTAGGCCAGCGTTTATATATATCTTGAGTCTGAATATTGAACGTCTATCTTGTTTTCGTAATACCTTTGTAATATCAATACTTAATAAATTTATTTTTGTATGCCATAAGAAATTCGGGTTCTCTGTTTTTTTCCCTCTTATATCCCTCCTCCGTTTCCTTTCATATATTTTTATTAGATTAGAACTGAAAAATCCACATGTACTTTCAACACATTCAAATATCTCTTTCTTGCATTAGAGAAGGGAGTAGATTCGTTTGCCTTATCTTTGACTATGTGGTGCATAATTTGCTAACAGACACCCATAAACGACACCCCAAAAAGGACATTCCCTGATTACTTTCCAATACAATTAATATATATAATACAAAAGATAAAATAAGCGTAGTAGCTCTTTTCTTGTTCTCATATTAGTCATCAACCTTTCAAATTAAGTCAAAGTTTGTTGCTCTATTTCTCTCAACAAATCTTGGATAGTATGAAAGTTCAACCTTTTCTATAAAAAAGTTAAGAAAAGACCCTAAACTTTTTCAATTTGCCACTTTAGTCCCTCCTTCAGTTCCTTTCACCATTTGAAGTTCACCCTCTTCCTCGATTTCGTCCGTGTTTAGCCCGAACAACTTACATGTCTCTTCTAACGTCTTCCCACGTGTTTCCGGCAAGCAAGTGTAGAAAAACACCAATGCGGCTGCCGCTATACCCCCATATAAAAAGAAACTGCCACCAATGGTTATAGCCTTGTACAAGGATATAAAGGTCATGGTGAGGACGCCACTCGTTACACGGTTGACAGCAACACCAATGGCTGCGCCTTGCGCTCTTAGCCTGAGAGGGAATATCTCTGACGTATAAACCCATGTAATTGGACCTAGACCGATCGAGAAAAATGCCACATAAAACAATATCGAGGCAATAGACAGTGCTATGGCCCATTCGATTGTTTCGCCTTCATGTTGGTTTATGACAGTCAACCCGAGGCCCAGACCCGCAAGAGACACTATCATCCCACCAACACTTGATAAAAGCAACGGCCGTCGGCCAACACGGTCAAGAAAAACTGTTGCCACAAGGATGAACAGTGTCTTGGTAAACCCGACTGCCACAGTGGTGCCCAATTGAGCATTGTCCGAATGTATCCCAGCTTTCTCAAAAATAGTGGGGCTATAGAGAACAACAGAGTCGATACCCGATGCTTGTTGGAAGAAGTGAAACCCGACTGCGGTTAGAAGGATCCGTCGGACGGCGGGAAGGGGATGAAGGAAGAGCTCCTTCCAGATGCCTTCGCCATGGCTTTGTTTGGTAATCGTGACTACATCATCGTTGCAAGATTCGGGAATGCCGGCAGCCTTTTTTATGTCGGCAAGGCGAAGCTCAGCTTCTTCAGGCGACCCTGAGATTTTATTGAGGACAACCCTGGCATCTGCTAGGCGGCCTTGCAGGATAAGCCACCGAGGCGACTCGGGCATGAACAGGACAAGTATGCCAAGGAGGACAGACGGAAATGCACCTACGCCAAGCATGAAGCGCCAGCTGAGGTGGTACGATAAATGCGAAAATGCAAAATTGGAGACATAACCAAGAAGGATTCCTGTTGCATTTAATTGAATATTGAGAGAAGTTATACTATCATTATATAATTTGGGAGATAAATAATCAAATTTCATCAATACCACTGAAAGGCAGTGATATACTTACCATTTACCAATTATGAGACCGATTTATTTTTGATGCCATAAAATCAATAAAAAAAGAGGATAATTTTCTTCTTTAAACCTAAGTTGATGAATACTTCTGGAAAGGAGGTAAGGAATCCACGAGCAGAGGCTGGCGAGACCTCAGCTGTATATACAGGCGCAATCATAAGAGCATAACCGACACCTATGCCGGCTATAAGACGGCCGAACATAAGGAAAGCGTAATTCATTGCGAAACCCATCAGAAGAGCACCAACAAAAAAGATAGAGGCTGCAAACACGATCGTGTATCGCCTGCCAATCCAGTCTGAGGTTCGGCCGGCCGCAAATGACCCGACCAGGGAATAGAGGTTTAGTATACCGAGGAGGACCTCAACCTCTACGTCCGATAATTTGAGGTCTTTCTTGATATATTTTGAAGCACCACTCATCACACCAATATCTACAGATATTATTAAATTTATTGAGTTAGCGTTAATCAAGAGAGTGTATCTTTCAAACTTTTAGGCATTTATTATAACGGACTAAATAATTAAAATTCTTCTTATGAAGCCGTAAATCCAATTAAGGATAAATATATTTTTCTTAAGAGCAACTATAATTTTTTTGCAGTAAGGCCTGCTTTATCATCTCTTAAATCATTCGGTAGACTTATAGACTTTACAGAAATTCCATTTCGATTTTGTATATTAAATTAATTAAGGCTCTAAGTTTTATAATCCAACATGTGTGCAAAATTGAATTTTTTTTATAAACCATAATTAAAAAAAAAATTTCTATGAAACCAACATGATTACTTTTTATTTTAACAAAAATCATAAAAACTAAAATGTTATTTTGGTCCGAATATATATATATATTTTTTGAAACCGAAATAACAATTCGGTCTGAGATATTTTCATAATTTTTCAACATGTTTTTTTTATGTGAAAACGACTCAGACCGAATTATCATTTCGGTCAAAAAAAAAAAATGGGACTGACATGTAATCTCAGTTTTTATGATTTTTGTGAAAAACAAAGTAATCAAGTTGGTTTGGTAAAATATATATTTTTTTATTTATGGTTTCTAAAAAAATTCTGCAAAATCTGAGACTCTTCCATATAATCAATAAAAAACGAACAACCAGTATAGCTAGGCTTTTCAAAACAAAACTATAATAAATATCAAACTAACTAAATAGCGAGCCTTATTTCTTTATTACAAGAAAAAAAAAAAAAGACAATCATTACTAGAGCAAAAGCTAAAATTACTAACAAACGGATGCAGTATAACTTTTTCCCTTCACTATTGTTTGTAATACGATTTTCAGTTGTTGGGTGATTAATTTAACTGGAAAGTAGCATGACAAGAGTTTTACCATATCCCAAGAGAATGGAGGTCATAGAAGCAAGAATTGCACAACCAAAGGCAAAGCCAAATTTGCCTTTCTTCGCTGGAGCACCTTGTTCTTTGAGATTAATGTTTAATTCTGTGTTAGCATCTGATTTTGGTCTTTCCATTGTTGTCAAATAATGGAGTCAGAGAGAGAGTATGTGTGGAAATGGGGAGTGCCTACTGTCTCCAGAGCTTGTGTGGTTTGCAAGTTATATAGACAGAGAAGGGATGGTCAGAACCAATCGAGTCCGTATCTTCTGCATTAACTCGACTTCTAAGTTAATCCATTTCGGCCGTCTGATCAGCATCCGGACCAATCCGGCCGAGATGAAATGTTCGGAAGATCTTTAATATTCGTGCCAACACGGATCGGCCGGTCCAGATTCAGTATGCATTCTCTCTAAAACTTGAGTTAATGCTGAGGAACGAACTCGAGGTCGATGCGAGGATAAAATACTAACTAGGAGTATATATACACCTCTAGAATCTACGCACTTTTCACATTTCATTGGTTTAATTTAAAACTATAAAATAATCTGCCTACATGTGTATTTAGTAAAGAGTTGTGTAACGTGTCTGGTGGTACATGATAACACAGACGGCCATTTTTATTAATATCCCTAAAAAAATAAAAATTTTAAAATAGCCCCGTGTACCATTTTTTTTTATTTCTGTCCTGACCGCCAGACCGTGGGGCGCCCCATAAGGCTAGTGAGGCACCAGCCCCTTGGGCACCCCACGGTTCTTCCATTTTTTTTTTTAAGAGATCTTAGTATTTTGATTTAAATAATTTTGTGAAGAAATTTTTTTCATATTTAGTGTGTATGCCAAAAAATAAGACAATAGTTGTATTTTTATGAAATAATATCGTAACTCGGACTTCGTTTTTATTCAAAAATTTTTAAATTTTAACAACTTGTTGATCTCTTTTTTTTCCAATTTTTATAATATATGTATAATATATACACATACACACACATATATATACATGGATATATACATATATACATATATATGTATATATACATATATACACATATATAGATATATACATATATACATATATACATATTTTTACACATACACAAACACACACATATACACATATACATATATACATATATACATATATCTAATTTTTTATAATATATGTATATATGTATAAATATGTACATATACATATACATATATATACATGTAGAGTAAGGCTATGCTACTTCATGAATTAAACGGGGCGTTTTATTTCACGCTCATATCTCTAGTTTCAAAGTTCAAATATCTGATCTAAACCGTTAGATGTTTAATCTATATTAAAATAT
Organism: Carex pumila; assembly: GCA_033356055.1. NCBI lineage: Eukaryota > Viridiplantae > Streptophyta > Magnoliopsida > Poales > Cyperaceae > Carex > Carex pumila. Next base: position 68,735 of record JARJHM010000111.1, read on the forward strand.
GCTTGGAGACCAAATTTTACATTTTTTTTAATTTTTTTACTATATTATTAAGATGGTTTGAAAATCGCTGTTTTTTAATACCTACCGTCGAATGAAAACTTAAACTGGATTTTTGAGGCACTAAACGATATTTTTTTGAAATTCTGATGCTTTTGATACGATGATGCCTGGTATACCACCGAGGCAGAATTGGATCTGTCTCGCTATCTCGTCCTCCCCTTTCCGAAAAGTGCTCATACGCGTAAATCCGACTTTCCTAGCCAAAGTTATGGCTGTTTAAAGTTTTTTCGAAAATTAAACTTTGAAAATTCATAACTAACTGTAGAAAAATCCAAATAAATTGAAATTTATATCAATTATGTGTATTTTTGAATGCTTTATATGCTAGTGCAATCACTTTTGCATTTTAGTCCCTGTACCAATCCCCATTGCTTCATTAGAGGAATATTGACGAGGAGACTATTGGAGAACTGAAAAGAGAGGATCATCATATCAAGTTACGCATGAAAATATTAATATCTTTCTTTGCAAGTATTAATCTCTTATTTCTCAAATATTTATACCTATGAAAGTTGATGCATAAACTAATGCAGTGACTGAAAAAGAATGCCATAAAATTAGTGGAAACCATAATATAACCTTCTTCTAATTGATTCAATTATTTTGAGTTTATATTGCATATCAACTATTGTCTATGGTTAATGATTTTGGTATGCATATAAATTTTAAGAAATCAAATCAATAATTTAGTTCTTTAAAATATACTTCAAATCAATTATTGTCTTATTTTTTGGTATACACACTAAACAAGAAAATTTTTTCTTCACAAAATTATTTAAATCAAAATACTAAGATCTCTAAAAAAATAAAAAATAAAAAAAAAGAAAGAAGAAGAACCGTGGGGCGCCTGGGGGGTTAGCGCCTCACTAGCTTTATGGGGTGTCCCAGGGTCTAGCACCTCACTAGCCTTATGGAGCGTCCCAGGATCTGGCGGTCAGGGCAGAAATAAAAAAAAAAAATGATACACAGACTTATTTTTAAAATTTTCAGTTTTTTTAGGAATATTAATAAAAATGGCCGTAACACAGAATATATATAATTTACATTGTAAGAAAATGAGTCCATGCCTCCGTGGTGGGTCTATTGCCAGTTGATTAGTATTTAGTAGCAACTTATTTGGCCCCATGTGAGTATGTGACATGTTGTACAGTGCTGTTCGCTGTTTTCGGAAATATTGTACCAGATGAATTTTTCATGTGTACCTTTTAATATATTTTTCTATTTGAGCTATAATTTTTTAATCAAACTCTTTAAAACTTTCAATGCTTAAATGTTATCTTAATCAAACTTCAATAACTTCTGTCAGCTCTGCACAGGTTGCTGCACTAATATCTGAATTTATTTTGATCAATTATGATTAGGAGAAAAAGTTTTCATACCCAATTTTATGTATTCACTTTTTACCTACAGCTCAATTGGATAAGACTTCTAACCACCTTAACCATTCTTTTAACCTCTTTCTAAAATTTCTCCCATTATGGTTGTTTCTCTCAAAACTGTTTTCTTCTCCTCCAACGCCTCTCTGTCCTTTGTCATCTTCCTCTAAAGATCTCTCCCTCTCCCCTCCGTTTTCTCCTCCTGAAGATCTCTCTCCCTCATTCTCTGCTCTTCCCACCCAGCTGTTGCTCCGACTACAGAGATAGAAAGAGATGATTTAAGAGAGACAATATAGAGGAGAGAGATGAGAGAGACGATTTGGAGTATTAACTTAGTTGTATTCACCTTGTAATTTACAGTATGCATTTTGTCGTTTTATAGTATTTATTTCGTGATTTTACAATATTCATCTTATGGCAATCTGAAGGAGAGATGAGAGAAAAGCAATCTGGAGGAGATAGTAGGAGATGATCTGAAAGATACAATTTGGAGGAGAAAGATGAGAGAAATACGATATGAAGTTAAATGACAGTTGTTTTACAGTATTTACCTTGGGATTTTATAGTATGCTTCTTATAGTTTTATAGTATCCATATTCTGGTGATATGAAGGAGAGAGATGAGAAAGAGGCGGTCTACATGAGATAGGAGGAGACGATCTTTGAGAGGCGATCTCAACTCGAAGGAGGCATGGATCCGGGCCTTTTCAAGGCAATTCTAAGTCGGTCAGGCGTCGATTTAGCCCTGCCTGAAGGACAGTAAGGAGATTGTGCTCTTCTTCCTCGACACCGATGGAATCTGCAACAACTATCGGCCGCTACCGAATGAGCAGTCTGAGAAGTAGGAGGAACAATTTTACATCTTCTATGTCGCTATTGTGCTTAAATGATAGATGACAAATATTTTCATCTTCTATGTCCCTATTGTGCTTATATCATCCATAGTGTATGATTCAAATAAATAGCGCTCACTTTTGACCAGTGTTTTAAAATGTAGTTTTGTTCATGCATGTGGAAGGCCGTTGCATACCGCATATGCAGCATGCGGTCACATATGCGAATTTGTATGAGGAAGTATATATGCGATTTTTACTATGCCTTGTTAAAGAAATATAGATAACATTAAACTAAAATATCTAAATACTTGTTTATTAGTCTAGTGGTTTTGTGCTCTTTATTATATTATAAAGGTTATTAATTTTATTTTTCTCCACCGCAAAATTATTTGTAAGCTTTTTTCAAGTTCACGTGGACCATATATGTACCAGATATTCAAACCGCATAAACTTAATTATATGAGATTCTGTATGCGAAAGACCACTGCATAAGCATATGCGGCCGCATTTTAAAACACTACTCTTAACTAAGAGTTATTTGGTTGAGGTTTTATTCCATGGATTTAAATTCTAATTTTTTTAAGTAAAGATTAGAAGTCAAAGACATCTAACTATTTAATATTTACAAGAGATTTTTCTATCCAAATTTCAACCTGTAACCTCCCATTCAAATGTCATTATTTTTGTCATTAAACTAAAAACTGATTCTTGAATTTAAATTCTATTTTATCATAACACATATTATTATGACAACTTAATTAGACGTAAGTTTAAAGTTAAGACCGGTCTTAATTTTGACGAACTTAAACTTAAACATTTATATATTCTTATTTAATTTGAATATACGTGCGTCCATTCTATTTAAAATTAGGGCAGTATTCATATTTTGAATGTTAATGTTCAACGCCTATCTTATTTTCGTAATACATTTGCAATATCATATATTTAATAATTTTTTTATGCCATAAGAAATTCGGGTTCTCTCTGTCTTTTTTATTTCCCCCCTTATATCTCCTCCTCCGTTTCCTTCAATTTTTTTATTAGATTAAAACTAAAAAATCCACATTCTTTCAACACATTATCGCTCTCTTGCATCAAAGCACTCGTATACCTCCATCGCTCTCATATATTTGTATCTTTTAAGGTGCTATTTAATATGTCCGTGAAAAGTTCGAACCATCTAACTTTTGAAATCGCGAATGTTAAAACCGTCCGCTCAGAAAATACATTTCATAAATTTTAAGTTGGTCCTTTCAAAATTTGAGTTAGTTGCTCTCTTTCAAAATTTGAGTTAGTATAAATATTTTATTGAACTGTTCGGATTGATAATTTGAATTTTGAAAAAGAAAATATAAAATATGAGGTATGATGAGGTATGAAAAAAATGAGGCATTGGAACTCTTTTTTTTTTTATACCACATCATACCTCATATTTTATATCTTCATTTTCTTCATATTCAAAGTCTAAATTGTCGATCCGAACTGCTCAACATGATATCCATACTAAAATATAATTAGGGATGAAATTTTATATATTTTGGAATTTTTTTTGCTATTTTTTAAGATGGGTAAAAAATCACTACTTTTTAAACGGTTCAAAAACAGTGATTTTGTACCTATCTTAAAAAATAGAAAAAAAAATCAAAAAAATATAAAATTTCATCTCCATGCATATTTTAGTATAAATATTTTATTGAACAGTTTAGATTGATAATTTGGACTTTGAAAATAAAAATATAAAATATGAGGTATAAAAAAAATGAGGCATTGGAACCCTCCTCTTTTTTCATACCTCATCATATCTCATATTTTATATTTTCGTTTTCAAAGTCCAAATTGTTGATCCGAACCATTCAATAAAATATTTACACTAAAATATGCATGGAGATGAAATTTTATTTTTTTTGAAATTTTTCTGCTATTTTTTAAGATAGGTACAAAATCACTGTTTTTGAACCATTCAAAAAACAGTGATTTTCTACCCATCTTAAAAAATAGCAAAAAATTTTCAAAAAATATAAAATTTCATCCCTAATCATATTTTAGTATGGATATCATGTTGAACGGTTCGGATCAATAATTTAGACTTTGAATATGAAGAAAATGAAGAAATAAAATATGAGGTATGATGAGGTATAAAAAAAATGAGGCATTGGAACCCTCCTCTTTTTTCATACCTCATCATATCTCATATTTTATATTTTCGTTTTCAAAGTCCAAATTGTCGATCCGAACTATTCAATAAAATATTTACACTAAAATATGCATGGAGATGAAATTTTATTTTTTTTGAAATTTTTCTGCTATTTTTTAAGATAGGTAAATCACTGTTTTTGAACCGTTCAAAAAACAGTGATTTTCTACCCATCTTAACAAATAGCAAAAAAATTTCAAAAAATATAAAATTTCATCCCTAACCATATTTTAGTATGGATATCATGTTGAATGGTTCGGATCGACAATTTAGACTTTGAATATGAAGAAAATGAAGAAATAAAATACGAGGTATGATAAGGTATAAAAAAAAATGAGGCATTGGAAGCCTCCTCATATATATATTTATATATGAGGAGGGTTCAAATGCCTTCATTTTTTGTGCCTCCATCAAGCCTCCATTTTTAAAAACCTAAATAACTCAAAGTTTAAAACTTAAATGTCAAAATAAAACTGTTAGATGTAATCTATGTTATTTTCTCTATGTGCCCATAAAAAATTATCACATTTTGATTTTGCTTTTATATGAATCAATAAGTTGGAAAATCAACGTTTAGAAATTATTCACATCTGTATACATTTTTACAAACTCAAGATGACAATTAAAACAAAGTTGAAATGCCATAATTTTTTACATGTGCATAGATAAAATGATATAGTTTATATCCAATGGTTTTATTTTGAATTTTAAGATTTAAATTTTGAGTTATTAAAGTTTTCAAAAATGGAGGCATGATGGAGGCATAAAAAATGGAGGCATTTGAACCCTCCTCTTCATATATAGGGTTTCACTACTTTGTGTCTTTCATACCGCATCATACCTCATATTATATATCTTCGTTTTCAAAGTCCAAATTGTGGATCCAAATTGCTCAACATAATATCCATATTAAAATATGCTTAGTGAAAAAATTATATATATATTTTTTCAATTTTTGTACTATTTTTTAAGATAGGTACAAAATCAATGTTTTTGGACTATTCAAAAACAATCATTTGCTATCTATCTAAAAAAATAGTAAAAGATTTCCTAAAATTATCAAATTTCATCCTCAAGTATATTTTAGTATGAACATTATATTGAGTAGTTCGAATCAACACATTAAATTTTAAAAATAAAAATATGAGATATGAGATATAATAAGATATAAAAAGAATGAGATGTTAACATTAAAAGATTACAAGTTTATTACAAAACAAACCAACATATACATGAGAACAAAATTTGTTTCCAGTTGGAACTTGGAAGGAGAGGTAATTTGGGGAATTCGTATCAAATTTTGATTTTTGATCCGGATAAAAATTAAAGAAATCTCGTCAATTCTACCGAAATTTTTATTAATATACTCAAAAATAATATTAAACTATACAATTTACTCACTTTTTTTTGGGATTTCGAAAAGTGTCTCACTAAATAATCAATCGGACTAAAGCTATCTTTTCTGTTGTTTAATCACCGGATTCAAAAAATTGATCCGGTAACTAAATAACCGAAAAGATGAAATTAATCCAGTTATTTAATCACCGGAATTTGAAAAGGTAGCACACACCGAGCAAGATCAAAAGATTTAACTCAGGTTCACAGCCGAGGTCAAATTTCTCTCTGCTATCAGCACGCTTTATAAGGTTTGTTTTCACTCACTGCCATTTCTCCATTAAAAAAATAGTTGATATGAAAAAAAAATCCAAGAATATGGAGATCTTTCTGAACAAGAACAACAAGTGTGGACAGATGTACAGGACCAAACTTAATACTATATATCATTAGGAAGAATTTTATTGGCCTAGCCAAAGCAAAAGCAGATTAGATATTTATCTGTTAGTTGTAGTCCGCAGGATCAGGTCATGACACAGATAGAGACAATTTTGAATTTCATTTCATTGCATTATCTCAAAAATTAATTATAGAAATGTATAATTAAGCATTAAAAATAATCTAAGTTTAAGTATCATAAAATTCACATTTAAAATTATTGCATTAGCTATTTGCCTCCTCCAATATTTATTTTCTTATTTATTATTGTTTTGATGTCCCTTGAATATAGGAAGAAAGTCCTAAATTATATTATTATGTAATGATCCAATAATAATTATCAAATTTCAAAAAATATTACAATCTGAATACATGAAAATATTTTATATTTAAAAAGATCTAAGTTTAAGTCTCAATTGTTTTAATTGAAAAACAGATGAAATTTTACAAAAATTTCATCAAGTTTAGTACATATCGTATTTGATAAGTTATGTATTCAGATTGTAATATTTTTTGAAATTTGATAATTATTATTGGATCTTTACATAATAATATAATTTAGGACTTTCTGCAAATATACATCAAGGGACATCAAAACAATAATAAATAAGAAAATCATTATTGGAGGAGGCAAGTAGCTAATTTAATAATTTTAAATGTGAATTTTATGATACTTAAACCAAGATTTTTTTAATGCTTAATTATAATTTCTATAATTAATTTTTGAGATAATGCAATGAAATGAAATTCAAAATTGTCTCTTTCTGTGTCATGACCTGATCCTGGGGACTAAAAGTAACAGATAAATATCTATTAAATAAATTATATGCATGTAATCCATAGCTCTGCTTTTGCTTTGGCTAGGCCGATAAAATTCTTCCTCATGATATATAGTAAGTTTGGTCCTATACATTGTCCACACTTGTTGTTCTTGTTCAGAAAGATCTCTATATTCTTAGATTTTTTTCATGCCAACTATTTATTTTAATGGAGAATTGAAAGGGATTGCGGCCATTAATGCATTTTTTTTTTAAATTGCCCAGACCGCTGGGTCTACGGGTGGCCCACCCTCCTTACCAGACCGCCCGGGTCAGGGGCAGTCCACTAGAGACCAAATCGCCTGTGATCCAGGCGGTCCTCTTTTTTCTTTTTTAGAGAGATCTTAATATTTTGATTTAAATAATTTTATGAAGAAATTTTTTTCTTGTTTAGAGTGTATGCCAAAAAATAAGACATTTGATATATTTATGCAGTGATGTCGTAATTCTTATAACTTCGATTTGGTTTGTCAGTTGGATATCACAAGTTTAAATATAACATTAATTAAGAATTTGGCCTTGATTCAAAAATTTCCAAGCTCTGACAGCTTGTTAATCTTCTTCTTTGTATTTCTAGTACTAAAATAGTAGTTTAGAGCTACTAAAATATGAACAAACCTCAAATTAGATCTCTGCCTATGCACAAATCACCATAGACTGACCTCTGGTTTGGTACCAAGTCCAAACTTAGCAGCCAAACACTAAGCAAAGTCCGCTAGTATAGTGCAATGCACTAAAAACATTAAATTTGATCTCTTTTGGTAAATCAGCAAGTCTAGGCTGATATAGGAAAAAAATTGAAACAATAATTACACCAGCATGTAGAGCATTAAAAAATACACAAAATTGACATAAATTTCAATTTATTTGAATTTTTCTACAATTAGTTATGAATTTTCAAAGTTCAGCTTTCGAAAAAAACTTTAAATAGCTATAACTTTGGCTATAAAAGTTGGATTTGTGCGTATGACCACTTTTCGGAAAGGGGGGGGGGGATGAGACGGATCCAAATATTGCCCGGGGAGAAAAATTTCAGGCATCTAAAGCATCAGAATTTCAAAAAAATGTTGTTTATTGCCTCAAAAATTCAGTTTAAGTTTTCATTCAACAGTAGATGTACAACGATCGGTATTTGTTTAGTCAAAAGCCTAAGAGATTATTCAAGAGTTATTCATATAATTATTAAGTCAATTATAGAGAAGCTACGTCGTTAAATAACTGGTTACTGAGCTTTGTAATTGACTCCGTATTGTTTCTGTTTCTTATTATTGTGACGTAGGTTGACAGGACAGTAGATGGATGCGAGGGTGTCGTTATGTCGCGTCACGTGCCCGACTCGGCTGCCGGGGTGTGACAATATTAGAAATATTTAATATATTTCATTGAAAATAGATGGAATACTATTTAATTTGATTTATTAGAAAGATTGCTACAAATAACCCGGATCAACATTTTTCATGCCTGATTTTATGCGACTGTAAGAAAAATTAATATTTTTTTTATGAGTTATTGGAAAAAAAAATGCTTGGATTCTAAGTTATTGATCCCGGTATAAAAGTCAATTTTAGGTAATACAAAAAATATTGTGATCATTCTAGTACATTTAAATTATAAAAAATTGTATCTATTTTGAGAATTCTTTTTAATAACAATCATTAAATAATTTTAAATTTTTATTTTTATTTTTTTTGAAAAAATAGATACAACTTTTTAGAAATTAAATTTACTAGAAGAATGACAATATTTCTGTATTTACTTAGAAGTGACTTTTGAATCGGGATCAATAACTAAGAATCCAAACATTTTTTTTTTTTCCAATAACACATAAAGAAATATATTAATTTTTCTTACAGCCACAAAAAATCTGGCATGAAAAATATTGATCCGGGTTATTTGCAGCAGTATTTCTAATAAATCAAATTATATAGCATTTCATCTATTTTCAAAGAAATATATTAAATATTTCTGATATTTCAATAAAAAAATTATACATATTTCTATTTAAATAAAAAAAAACTTGAAACCACAAAAAAAATTGCGGGTTTTTTTTTGCAGTTTTAGACTGAATTACTGCAAAAAAATTGTAATTTGGGTAGATTTTGAAATCCTAGGCAACTTTGATTAGTGTTTGAAATTTAATTATTTTTTTGGATATTTATAAAGGATTCGGGCTTTCTGATCTTACTATTGGGTTTGTTCTAATGGCTGAATTTGTTTAATTTAAAATCGAATCAAATCAAATCCAGAGCATCTTTTATTCATAATGATTTGATTCGATTTTTTTTTTTTTTGAAATTCTTGGTAATAACTTGGTAGTCACTACCAAAAATTTGAAAAAAAAAAAAATCGAATCAAATCATTCTGAATAAAAGATGCTTTGGATGTCTATTATTTGATTCGGTTGAATTTTATAGTTTAATTTTTTTTTTGTTATGGTTCAATTTTGACAAAAGAAAAATGAAACAAACATATTAAATCAAATAAATAACAATATAGTAAATATATATTATGTTAATATTGTGGCATTGCATCTATTCATTCATAGATCATCACCTGAAATTCTTATATTATCGGCCATATGAATTGAAATTTTCATACTAACCGAAAGGAACTGAATTTTCAAATTATTTGATCAGTTGCAACTAATAAGATCAAACGGCTTAAAGAAAATCATCGGATAGGGCTTGGATCCACTGACTGGTACATGTCATGATATAAATTAAGTGATGATCAATCGTAATTAGTGTACTAAATAGCGCACTATAGTGGTGTTTTCAGACCTTAAACGCTAAGTTATGGGATAAAAGTACACTATTTCAGTTACAACTGCTATAGCAGTAATAGCAATCCGCTGTCTACGCTATAGCATATGCTATGCTACATAGACTTTTATACAAGGAAAAATTAGTTATTTTCCATTCCAAAATTTTCGAATTTGAAAAATGTCATCCTAAAATTTAAAATTGTAATAATGTCACTCTAAACTTTATTAATTTTAATTTTTGTCACTCTAAATAATTAATAACTAAAATACCCTCCATTCTTCTCCTCTTCTTCTCCTACCTACTTTTCTTCTTTATATTCTTCTCTCATGATCATGCCCATGTCGAAAATGAGTAAACGAAGCTCTCAAATTATAAAGCCGAAAATTTAATTATATGAAAATTACGACTTGAAGGAAAAGAATAAATAAAACCTTATTTAAACAAAATCAAACAGATCTTTTACCCACTGGACTCCAAAATTAAACAGGGTTTATGTGAATAGCAGCAAAACTGAGCACCAGAAGAAGTTGAGAAGATTCGCCTGCCTTACAAGGAAAAATGTTGTGGAGTCTAAAGGTATTCCATTTTTGATAGAGGAGGATTCAAATATTTTCATTTTTTGTGTCTTCATCATGCTTTTATTTTTAAAAATTTTAATAGCTCAAAATTTAAATATTAAAATTCAAAATAAAATCGTTGGATATGAACTATATCATTTATACTAATGTGGATAATTTATAGACGTTAATTTTGTAACTTATTGATTCACATAAAAACAAAATCAAAATGTGATATTTTTTTATGGACACATAGAGAAAATAACATAGATTACATCTAACGGTTTTATTTTAACTTTTAAATTTTAAACTTTGAGTTATTTAAGTTTTTAAAAATAGAGGTACGATAGAAGCACAAAAAATAGAGGCATTTGAACCCTCCTCTCATTGATATACAGCTCAATAAACTGGGATGAATAATCATCAGTATTCAGTGTTCGAACAACAATACGGTGTTAACTAATTCAAACCAGGTATCTTCCTAAAAATCACATTTTAGTTTTTTTATCTCGTACAACATGGCCTGAATAAATCAGGACAGAAGTTATTAATAAATGCTTTACCCTGTGGTACCTCTTACTAGCGAACTGCGATGCATACATACAGTCATTTCAGTTCCCTAAACCTGAAAATCTGACTTTTGACTTGTGAATACAATGGAAATAACTTGTGCTGCAACCATTTATAAATGGCCGATTAAATTTTCACTGCATTTTTCCTTATAAGTCGTAATTTGCATATAATTAAATTTTCACTGCATTTTTTTTCCTTATAAGTCGTAATTTGCATATAATTAAATTTTTAGCTTTATAATTTGAGAGCCTTTTTTTCCACTTTTCGAGATGACCATGGTCTTGGAATGAGAATATAAAGAAGAAGAGGAGAAGAAGAGAGAGTATTTTAGTCATTAATTATTTGGAGTGACAAAATTAAAAATTAATGAAGTTTAGAGTGGCATTATTATAATTTCAAATTTCGGGATGATATTTTTCAAATTTGAAAGTTTTGAAGTGACAAATAACTAATTTTCCCTTTATATAAATGCCTAACTGAAAATTAATTTTAAAGATCATTTTTTTCTAAATCCAGATTGATTTTGCTTTTAAATAGAAAAAGATGGATAGTTTATTTCATGATACTTAGATTTTTTTTAATAAAAAAATATAGTTTATACCATGATGTTTAGGTTATTTTAAATGACAAAAAAAGTAAATAGTATATGATAATAGAGGAGGGATCGGATGACACTGTGTATTTTCAAAGTCCAAACAGTCGATCCAAACCGTTCAACTTGATGGATATGTTAAAATGTGCTTGCAGATCAAATTTTACATTTTTCTGAATTTTTTTACTATTTATTAAGATGGGTTCAAAAATTCAACGGTTTGAATATAACGATTTTGTTAAATACTTAATAAATAGTAAAAAAAATTCAGAAAAATGTAAAATTTGATATGCAAGCACATTTTAACATATCCATTATGTTGAATGGTTTGAATCGACTGTTTGAACTTTGAAAACTTTAAAAATGCACGATGTCATTTGATGTCACCAAAAAAGGGTGTCATCCGATCCCTCCTCATGATAATATTAGAGATACTTTGAATAACAATTTAAACTTTGTAATTGTTCAATATGAATTTTCTAATTCGTTAATCAATTTTGTGATATTTATTGCTCTATGAAATTTTAGATAATGTTGATAATTAGTAAAAAAAACACTATTTAGGGTAGCTTTCGCTATAGTTACGCTATTTGCAATAATTTTTTTTTAGTCTTTATGTTATAACGTGATAATCGCTATTTAGAACCTTGATTGTAATATAATATGGTGCAGATTAAAGTTAACAAATTAAAGACCAATAATTCATTGAAATAAATCAAGAAGATTAAACACTGAAGAAGCATTCTGCTTTTCGATTAAGGGGTTGTTAAAAAGAAATAATTAACCCACTTGATTGTGTCATTTTTATTCATTTCAATTACATACAAACCAGCTGCTAGCTGGCCATTCCCTTGGATTCAGTTGGCATCTCAACTTCTTTCATCTCCTCAGGTTTCAGCCCAAACAACATGCCAATCTCCTCTAGCGACTTACCACGTGTCTCCGGCAAACACGTATAGAAAAAGATCCACCCGACAGTTGCAATCCCCATGTACAAGAAGAAGCTTCCACCGATGGTTATCGCCTTGTACAATGAAATAAACGTCATGCCAATAATGCCACTCATTGTGCGATTTAGAGCAACACCGATCGACACACCCTGAGCCCTGAGCCTGATCGGGAAGATCTCTGACGTGTAGACCCATGTGATTGGGCCTTGACCGATTGAAAAGAATGCCACATAGAAAAGCACGGATGAGACGCATAGCCCGACGGCCCATGGGATCTTTGTAGCAGGATGTTGGTCGATGACAGTTAGCCCGAGGGCAAGGCCGAAAAGGGAGAGGATCATCCCTCCAGTGCCTGTCAAAAGAAGAGGCCGCCGGCCAAACCTGTCGAGGAAGAACGTTGCAACAAGGATGAATACGGTCTTGACAAATCCGACTGCCACGGTGGCACCCAGGCTGGCGTTCTTGTTATGTATCCCGGCTTTCTCAAAGATACGGGGGCTGTAGAGCACGACCGAGTCGATACCAGATGCCTGTTGGAAGAAGTGGATCGCCAGAGCAGACAAGAAGATCCGACGGACAGGAGGGGATGGTTTAAAGATCAGCTCCTTCCACACCCCTTTACCTCGGTTCTTCTTTGACACGGTGACTCTGTCATCGGTACAAGACTCAGGGATTCCAGCAGCCTTCTTGATCTCGAGAAGGCGGACCATGGCTTCCTCTTCCGTCTCAGAGGTTTTCTCCAAGACAGTTTGTGCGTCCTTGAGGCGTCCTTGTAGAACCAGCCACCGGGGGGACTCCGGCATAAATAAGACCCCGATGCCGAGAAAGACAGCTGGAACGGCTCCAATACCGAGCATAACCCGCCACCCCAGGTCCAACCGGAGCTTGGATAAGAAGTAGTTGGACACGTAGCCAAGGAGGATCCCTGTCATTACAAAGAGCAATGTGCATGCTTAATTATGTAATTTAGCAGGAAAATTTTCATAGCATGTGTACAAATTTTCAACGTGTTCATTAATGCTTGCATTATACTACAAGGTTAATTTGACATGTTATTCACTTTTGCGTTGCGAAATATTTTCAAATCATTTTAATTTATTACAAAAAGGGTGATGAATGATGATACCACGATGGCGGGGGACGGATCTTATCATATATATTAGTATGATGGATATATATTTTATTTTGACATGTATTAGTTTTTTTAATTCATCATGTGTAGTCTAAAAAAGAGAAGAAGAAAAAACAATATTGATGTCGTTTATATAACTTCTTAATTTAACTTGAACAATAAAATAAATCAGTAAAATTACAAAACTAATATAGTATTAAATAATTTTTAGAAATGATGATAGTCCCTCTCATATTCAAATGTGACAAGATTGAACGATTGAAGAATGTAACGAAAATTTATCACATTCAAATTTTAACTTTGTTCAATATCATTAGTTTTGATCAAAAGTTTAAGAACCGAATGATATAAACAGATGTAGAAATTAATCCATACCTATATTGATAAAAACCTCAGGGAAGGAGGAGAGAAAACCACGATAGGCAGCCGGGGCAACCTCTGTCGTGTAAACAGGAGCGATCATCATGGCAAAGCCAACACCAATGCCTGCCACAAAACGGCCAACCATGAGGAAGGCAAAGTTTGTGGCCAAACCCATCAGAATGGCACCGACGAAAAAAATCACAGCTGCCATCACAATTGTGTACCGCCTCCCAACTATGTCAGAGATACGCCCAGCAGCAAACGAACCAATCAGCGAGTAGAGGTTCAAGACACCTGAGATGACCTCAACCTGCGTGTCCGATATCTTCAGGTCCTCCTTGATGAATAGAGTCGCACCACTCATCACGCCGATGTCTGACACACAAAATTTAACATTTCATCTAAATTTAATCATCATACATTCTTACTAAAAAAAGGAAAATTTGGTGATTTTACCATAGCCAAGAACAATAGATGTCATCGAGGCAAGAATGCCACACACCAAGGCGTAAGTCTTGGCGCTGACACGCTTATCCGATTGTCCAGATTCTACGTTGGCCATTGTTGCACTGCTTTCACGAGTTCTGAAAAAGAACGACTGGGGGTTGTACGTTGCTTTTCTTTTCTTTTTTTCCCGGAGAGACTGGCTTACATCTACGACCCCTCTGAAATAAAGAGAATTAAATGGAGGGATAGGAGCAATATGCGTCAGTTTGGATGCTGCATTTATAGGGAACTTGTACCGGATAAGGGGTCGATCTAATGTATACTTTAGGTTCCGAAACCTGCGTATCAACCAGTCTATTTTTCCTTTGTTTTAGAAGTTTAGCTGGAAATCTTATCCTAACTACTAAATTTGGGGTTTTACAAATTTATATTACTCTTCTTGAGTTGTGAGAATCTACCAAGCCGCAAATTAATCACGTCGTCCAACTTATTTGAGCTCATTTTAACTAAATCCAATCAGTAACTATTTGGATAACTATTTAACCGCGTCTATATTGCGTAAGATTGATTACATTAAATGACAATTGATTTTAATAATTAATTGTAATATTAAAATAATATACATTTGTATAATATAATATTTTCTTTTATATGAATGTATATATACCATCACTATAGACCGAGATGCAGTGTCAATGCGTCAAATTTAAGGATAATGACACAAAATTTGAGAGGATGAGCCTCTCAAATAATAAAATGATTAAATTTTAGCATAGTGCCACAAAATTTGAGAGGATAAACCTCTAAAATAATAAAATGATTAAATTTTAGGATAATGCCACAAAATTTGAGAGAATGGACCTCTAAACTAGAAAATGATTAAATGTTAGGATA
The DNA here is from genome assembly GCA_033356055.1 of Carex pumila. Classification (NCBI taxonomy): domain Eukaryota; kingdom Viridiplantae; phylum Streptophyta; class Magnoliopsida; order Poales; family Cyperaceae; genus Carex; species Carex pumila. The sequence goes on from JARJHM010000111.1 coordinate 84,064, forward strand.
AAATTATTAGATTATGTTTTTAAAATTTTATCATTTGAAAATTTTTCCTTTAACCACTACTACAAAAAAGTTAATCATAAACAACACATCATATACAGTCATATAGAACCAAAAAAGTTCCAACAATATGCTGGTGCCAGCCTCTCTATGAGACGAGCTAATCTCAGGTACCTGTCTAAAGAAAGGAGGTCCGCGCGCAAAAATGATTTCTAATATACACACACGGTCAGATCGTTGAGAACCGTGTCCGAAAGACATGCATTTCTACATGGTTTCCTAAAACACCCCGTTATACACAGTTTAAATGATAGAATCCATGTATGATTTTACCTAGTGTTTGGTAAATGCTTTGTGGGACTCAATCTGGACCGGTCCGTTCGTGTCTGTGTTTGGACTGGACCGTGCCTGTATTCGGACTGGATCGTGCTCATGCCACGAGTATGCACGGGTACACGGATACACGGGCATGGATATTAAACGGACCGGACTCGGTTTTTCAAAAAAAACCCGTGCATACCTGGACCCTCGTACCCATTACTCATATCCGTGATGCCCGTGCTCGTGACCATGTACCCGTACCCGTTTTTTTCAAATTTCAATTTTTTTGAAAATTTCCTCCAAACCAATTCATTTTCACATAAAAAATAATATTCTAAACTAATTATATTAGACATGCATAAATTTATTTTATATAAAGTGACTAAAATATATAATTTAAATGACAATTTTATTTGCAATTTAATAGATATATGATAATTTCATATATTTTAATGAAATTAATTTCAAAATATCATACTGACAAGAATATTAATTTTTATTTGATCCATCTCATAAATTAATTTGATATATATATATTTTTTTATTTTTAAACACTAAAAGCAATAAAAAAAATTTAATTGCATAAGTACATTGCTTTATTTTTTATTTATTTATAATTTACATATGTTTCAATGAAATTGGATTTATAATTTATTTATATTTCAATAAAAAAAGAAATTTTTTATTTATATTTAATTATAATAAAAATTATTGAGTTCAAATATACAACCATGTCAAATGAATTTTAATTAGTATAAATTTGAATTTACAATTTATTGTTTTTCAAAGAAAAAAAAACAGAAAAAAAGAAAAAAATAGGAAAAAAAAACCGGACCGGACCATCCCGTCTCCGAACCTGTGACAGACACGGGTATTAAATGGGCAGGGCAATATTTTTGGAAAAAAAAACCGTAATGCCCAGCCGGTTGTACCCATGTACCCGTGACGCCCGTGCTCGTGACTACCCGTGCCCGTGCCCGAATTTTGCCCAGCCCGGCCCATTTACCAAACACTAATTTTACCCAATCTCCAAACACATTTTTTCTAACAAAACCTCGTTATTTGCACACACCTCTTCACATGCTCCTGATCTTGATCCATTTAAGTCCTGCCCCACCCCCTCCCTCCTTCTGATCGATCTTCATTTCTCATTATTTTTGTTGATTCTTTACACTCAAAAAGAGAATGACACATGTAAGAAATAAGCTACTATGCTTTATAAATTAAAGTGAACATTTTAATTTGTACTCATATTTTTAGTTTTAAAGTTCAAATAGTTATCAATCTGAATTTCTCGACATTTCTTCATATTGAAATATATTTGGAGACCAAATTTTATATTTTTTTATTTTTTACTTTTTTCTTTTAGAATTTTTCAAAATCAGTGTTTTTCATTAAATAAAATAATAATAAAAAATTTAGAAAAACACTGTTTTTGAAAAATTCTAAAAAAAATAGTAAAAAATTTTCAAAAAATATAAAATGTGGTCTCCAAGCACATTTCAATATGAAGAACATGCTGAGAGTTTGGACTGATTATTTGAATTTTGAAGCTAGAGATATGAGCACAAATTAAGACATCCACTTTAATTTGCAAAACATAGGGATACGCTTATTAGGCTTCAGGGTGCACGAGAGCGAGTTGATTCCCATTGCGAAAATGAAGATAGAAACCAATGAAGATGGCTGAAGCACAGTTCTCACTAAAAGGAGGCACCGTTTTCTTAGACAGGAGAACAACCCAGCTTAAGAGAGCAACACAGCAGAGGCACCTTTCCCATAAATCATTTCTTTGGAAACCAACCAAGCTGTACTTCCTACAAGAACTCAGGTAAGTACCCTTTTAACAACTCTAGCTTGCATGACCATCAATCGAATGTCTAGAACATTCAATGCGGTGGTACTATTCAGTCCTTGTTCCCTTACCCTTTCAAATCTGATTTCCATGCCATTAATAACGTCCACTATCCCTCCCACGCTACAATAGCAAATCCTACACAGCAAATTTATTACACACAACCACCATTACCCAAAGCATTGATGGCAAAGAAAAAATATAACCAACCACCTTCTCACTAGCTCAATTCCCCCCAGTTCACTACTCCCCCACAGAGAACAGATGCACATATTAACCCACCTCCACCCCCACCACAGAATTATGTGCAAGCTGCCAATGCTAACTCCTTCAACAACCCTCTCATTTCCTACCGTTTCCAATTGCCTCCATAGCCTCACTATCTAGACCGCAACCCTTTCCCCACCACCCCGCCTTCATCACTGCATCCACAACCGATTTCCCATCCCGAATCCCTCCATTTACCACCCAACCCAAACTCCACGGAATGGCGGGGGAGATGCTACAACTATCTGCAACACGGACATGACCAAAACAGTTGCGCTTCGAAGGAGAGAGTCTGCGCGCTCTGTTGGGTGAAAGGCCATGAGGCGAAAAAATGCACCTTTCTCTCTATCACCTCTAAACGGTTTGACCCGTTAACTCCAAGAGGCAACATGGGGGAGTCTAAACTCCCTCCTAACAGACCCAAATTTGCAATGGTGTATATCCCTGAAACTCAACAAGTACGACAAAACACGAATGAATTAAACCGGGGAATTATCATTGATGCCCGCTTACACCCAAATCATACGACAAACGCAGTGCAATCTATTCTCATGTCCACATGTCAATTTGAATTTCAATTTCCAGTAACCCACATGGTGGGTTACTAATACCTTCTTCTTCTTCCATTTGGCTCAAATCGCAACCTCTTCCTCCAAAAATTTGCACAACCTCTTCAAGAACTAGGATATGTAACCTATCCATGGAGTGCAGCGGTCAATGGATATCCTACTCAACTCAAATATAAGGTTTGGATTGAACTGAAATGCATGTGCCCGCAAACGTGGTGCATTGAACATTTGCTTGCCACAATTAGCTCTTTTGGTATCGTGTTGGATCACACCCCTATATCTCGAGTTCACTCGCTTGAAACAATGATGACGGTCATGGCAGTAGAAGATCTGGGGCTCATCCCACATGGGATAATTATTTGGATTCAAGAAATTTCTCGAGATGTTGAAGTGGTGGTGCATAGCTAGCTAGAAGAGCCTTTAGTGCACAATCCGCCTCTTGACACCACTCCAAATGACGAATTCTTTACCCAAGTTCAAACTAATAACACGCAAATTCAAACTGGTTACTCAACGGACTTGGCCGGCAAAGGCATAGTGTCTATTCAACTAGACACTTTGCTTGCCATATGGAATAGCCTCGACATTGAAAAAGAGAAGGACCTTCTGGAGGCGATCTTTCACTCAAGTGCTTTTTTTGATGAAACAATGCTAGTGCCGGTGGCGGCAGCAACTTCTCCCCCCGCTAGCCCACTAGCGGATCCTAACAAAAATCCACAAACTGATTACATCGGTAAAGGGAAACAGGTGATCCCTGTCGAAATGGAGAGCTCCATTGATCCTTCTACTAGACAGCTGGCAAGAATAGCTGGACTCATATTCACTAGTACAGAACTAAGCCAGGGGTTAGGTCACGCCGAATTAAATGCAGCAGGGGATTTTCGGCACCTTGAAGGGACAGGTAATAGGGGGAATACCTTTCAAAAATTTTGATTTAAATAATCCAGCACCAAATACAGGCCCCATACAAGGCCCGGTTCAGCAAACAAGCCGGATTATTTTTCAATCTGGTTATGGGGTAATCCAACAGGCTTTTTGAATATTTCTTTCAATTTGAATTCTAAACTTCCCTCAACCCAAAGGGACCCTATTTCGCCCCGGACTCAAATTTTATTCTCCCAGGCTGAAACTCAAACACCTTCTTTTCAAACCCAAAACCACTTCACCAATTACCAAGGCCCCAAACCTAATTCCACTCACGTGGTCAACCCACTCCCTCTAAAACAGATAATAGCGAACCTGCACCCATCAACCCAAGCAGAGCTGATACCCCTTAACTCCGACCCTTTAGGTGTATACTCCCACCCGATTCCTATCTCATCTTCTCCACTAAGAGCTGATACGGCAAACTCTCTTGTTGAACCCGTGCTATGCAACTTAGCAGACGATGATCATTCGCTGCCATGGGGAGATAATAGAGTGCCTAAAGGGGAACCAGATGAGGCTATGGCTGACACTGAAGTGGAGCAAGTAATATCTCAGCCAGCCGGCAATGGAAACGGAGCTGAAATTGAACCTTCTGAGTACTCTCCCGAGCAAGATAATGACATTGAATTTGAATCGTCTAAGCACTTTCCCATGCAAGAGAACGAAATTGAGGTGGAACCCTCTGAGTACTCACTCGAACCAGATCCTATGGAGATAGAAATGAGGGAGGTCCAATCGGCAATGGCACAAGAACAAAACGAAGACTCATGGGAGGACATAGATATGACCCCATATGAAGGGATTGAACTTGCCGAAGATGAGACCTTCCTAAACCATAACCCAAATGATGAGGATTACTACGATTCTTCACCAAATATTGTCTGCAGTGCTGATTTCAGAACCTTGCCAGAAGAACGTAAAAGGGAATTGAGATTGCAAAGGGAGGAGGACGAAGCCGCTTATCTCAGCTCCCTAGCTGACCCCGCTCAAGCTCACCTGATTGAGGGCATAACCAACATCCCGGCCACCAATCATCCATCCTCGCAGCAGCCCCCACCCCCACTTCTACCAGCGGTAGCAAACCCTGCACCAACTCTGGCCGCGGCAGCAGCTCTAGCACCGCCTATGATAGCTGCTAAACACCCCGACCCACAACACACCATGACACCTTCTGTACCAGTGCTTCGCAGAAGTCGACGAATCAGCGAGAAAGGTAAGCAAAAACAGTACAGCATTGGGCCTAAGAACCAGAAAAAGCCGGTAAAGGTGAGTCAGGGAGCAACTCTAGACCCTAGTCGCCAAGCGGCCATACTATTGGCATTGCAGGAGGAGACATTGGAGGCAAAGCCGCTAGAGGAGCTAATTGCGGCTGAAATCCATGCCTATTGTGGTTTTACCACTACTTAGGAATGTGTGGAGCTTGGTGATCAGTCTCAGCCAAACTAGCATGGTGAAGAAGGCAATGAAATTAATCAAGTGGAGGGCTTGGAAGATGAATATGATGAGGATTATGAAGAATCTATTTTAGAGGGCATTGATTTAGATAGTGATGATGATCTCTCTGATGAAGAGGATCACAGTGATGCGGCCATCTAAGGCTTAGCATGTGTAGGGTAGAGTTTGCCTTGTTTTAGTATTTTTATCTAGTTATTTAACATTATTCAAGTGTCTTTTGTGTAACTCCCCTTATTATTATTAATGAATGCTTTTAAATTTTCTTGATCAGTGTTAAACTGGAACGTGCGAGGCTTGGGTGATCTTAATAAATGCGTGGTTATTAAAGATGTGGTAATTGATAATAATCCGGATTTATTATGTTTTCAAGAAACAAAATTGAGCATTTGTTCTATATTTGAGGTAAGACGTGTATGTTCGCCCAAATTTAGGAATTTTCTTGTGCTAGACGCGGAAGGATCTAAAGGAGGAATACTACTTGCGTGGAGTTAGCTATTCTCTCTGATTGATTCCTTTATTTTAAATTATTCAATCACAGTGGTGATTAAATATAGAGAATTTATTTTCATGAGTACAGGTGTGTATGGGCCCCAGGAAGACATTAACAAACGACTATTCCTTGAGGAATTGCGCTCGATCAGGTCAGCCAATGACTTGCCGTGGTTAATTATGGGTGACTTTAACCTATTACGATCTATTGAAGAGACAACATGACGAGTTAGAAACCTAGACAATATCTTGGACTTCAATGAGTTCATTGATGAGTCGGGTTTAACCGAAGTACCTTTACAGGGTAGATCTTATACATGGTCTAGTAAGAGACCATCTCCAACTTTTTCGAAATTGGATAGAATACTAATATCACAGCATTAGAACCTCTTCGGTGTATCTCTCTCTCTTACAGATTTGTCCACAACTGCATCAGATCATGCTCCACTCTCGCTAACCCTTAGGTCCCACCGCAATCCGCCGAGGAGACAATTTTGTTTTGAAATGTTCTAGTTAAAATACTAAGAGGCGAGGGAGGTAGTGGCACATGCATGGGCTTCCATCACGGATTTTAACCCGGTGAACGGAATTAAAAGGAAACTAGCAGCAATCAGATATGATCTCAGGAAATGGTCTCAAGAGAAGTTCAGAAATAGGGAAACATTGCTATCTCGATCTAAGTGGGTCCTATAGAAACTATACAGGGTGGAGAAATGTAGACAGCTGAATTCAGTGGAATTTAGTTTGCGTATTAAGCTGCGTGAACATATTTTTACGTTAGCTGCGAATAAAGAGGCAAAGTGGAGACAGCGCTCTAACTGTACCTGGCTGAAGTTAGGAGATAAAAACACAAAGTACTTTCATGCGGTGGCTAATGGAAGAAAGAATAGGAACAATATTATCTCCATCAGTACCGACACGAATAGTATGGGAACGGGCCCGAATGTGGCAGATCCGGCAACCCAGGATTTAGCTAATGAACTGCGGACTCATTTCAAAAGTATCATAGGTCAATCTGCACCCCAGTCAAGGCCTTTTGATCTATCAGAAAAAATTGGCCCATAATTAACGGAGGAGCTCAGGCATCTAGACGAGCAACTCTCGGATACCGAAATCCAGCAGGCAGTAATGGAAATGCCAAGGGGTAAGGCGAGCAGTCCAGATGGTTTTCCTATCGAATTCTTTCAATCTTTTTGGGATATAGTTAAGGTGGACCTCAATGAGTTAGTCCGCGCTATTTTCAATTGTGGAGGTCCTTCATTTAAACCACTCAATAAGGCCACAATTACTCTACTTCCAAAGAAAAATACCCCGCAGTCCATCTCAGATTACAGACCGATCAGTGTTATCAACACGATTGCCAAAATACTACCGAAGATTATGGCTAACAAGCTACAGCCACACTTGAATTCCCTGATTCTACCTAACCAAACTACTTTCGTCAAAGGACGGTCCCTAATGGAATCTTTCCTGACATCTAGAGAACTTCTAGCCTTCTGCTCAAAAAGAAAGATACCATCGATCTTATACAAGGTGGATTATGAGAAAGCATTTGACACACTGAGCTGGTGCTTCCTAATTAATGTGCTTATTGAATGAGGATTTCCACCGAAATGGTCCTCCGCGATTATAGGCATCATACGCTCATCAACCTCTATGGTCAAAGTTAATGGAAACTTGACAAGGACTTTCAATCATAAAATAGGTCTTCGTTAAGGAGATCCGCTCTCATCCTTGCTTTTCATTTTGGCATCAGATTCCCTCTGTAGATTCATTAGAAGCGCTAACTAGTTAATGCCACAACATGCTTGCTTTCAGCCGGAAATTATTCAATACGCGAATGATACCTTGATCATAAGCGAAGCGCATCCGCAAACTTTGAGAATACTATAGCAGACCCTATCAGCGTACACAGAACTTTCGGGTCTCAGACTGAACCTGAGAAAGTCATCTTTTGTCTTGATAGCAATACCAACAGCATTCTCAAAAGCAATAAAACATATACTCCTTGCTTCTCTTGTGCAACTCCCGATCACGTGCCTAGGACTACCATTGATGACAAGAAAACCAAGGAAAATCCATTTTCAAAAGATGATAGCTGCAATTCAAAGCATGCTACAGAGCTGGTCATCTAACCTGCTATCTTATAGGGGGAGAATCACACTGGTAAAAGCAGTCATCTCCGTAATGCCTCTTCATTTTGTGCAGGCAATAAAACTACCGATAGGTGTCATCACCTATATCGATCAAATGAGGAGAAAATTCTTGTGGAAAGGGAATGAAGTTTGCAAAGGTCTCAATTGCTTGGTGAACTGGGAAACTGGATGTACATTGAAAGAAAATGGTGGTATAGGTATCATAGATCTCACAATACAAAATGATGCATTGCTCACCAAATGGTTATGGGAACTTGATTCAAAACCATTGGGTCTGTGGGGTGCCACCCTGAGAAGGCTCTATGGCATCACGGAAACTGGCCAATTAACAGCTTATGCAGATGAATCGTCTTTCTTAAAGGAATTGTCAAAACTGCTACCTTTCTATTCAGTCTCAGTTCGCAAGGACAATGGGCTGGCTTGGAGGTGGCATGCATCACAACAATTCACATGAGCATCAGCTTATCACGTCATGCACCAAAGGGGAGTACTGTCACAGGATCATAGGACCCTTTGGAAAATATCAGCGCCAATGAAGGTACGTATTTTCATATGGGTAATGAGGAAGAACAAGATCTTGACCCAAGAGGTGTTGTTGTTCCGAGGATGCCAGGTGCAACCGAATTGTCAACTTTGCGACTCAACAGCCATCAAAACGACAAACCATATCATGTGGGAGTGCCCGTATGCAAAAGGTTTTTGGAATATCCTTTTTGGTCTTTCAAACATCACAGTATGGGACCAAGGAGGGATCGCGAAAAGTTGTAACCTCGGCAAACATTATGGGTCCAACAGGAGTTGGAAATGGCACAATGTGGTATGGGCGGCAGGAACTTGGGCTTTGTGGAAAGAAAGAAATAAGAGGTTCTTCTCCAACAAACATAGGCCGGTTAACATCTTAGCCAATGATACAATACATGAGATTCAACTATGGTTGCACAATGTGTAACAGAAGAACGGAGGGCCTACGGGGGCATGGAGGGGAGTATTGTGCACTCCTCATGGCAATAGGGGCGAGTTAGCCTTATTTTTACTGTTACTGCTTACTGTTGATTACTTAGCGTTTAGTTCCCTGTTTCTCTTTTTTAAGACATGAGACTTCCTATGGTCTTCTCCAACCTTTTTTGTAAATAACTCTTTTTTATATATCTATCAATCTGTTAGCGGCACTTCGCCGCCAACCATTAAAAAAAAAAATTACAAAACATGATAGCCTATATATCTCCATATGTAATTCCATTATATATATATTAATTCATCATCGGCGTGGATAAAGTAGAGGATATATAATTGGGTAAGAGCAATTAAGTGTTGAGCTATGTTATTCTTCTTATTTGGCCTTTGAGGCAAATTAATCTCGTTGCAAGAAGAGGTTGTGCAAGGCTTGTGTAAGAAATAAGTTATGATTTAAATTTCAAAACTAGTAACTTTCACACTGAAATATGTAAACCTTACATTATAAGTCTGTAAAGCGGTTACATCAAGTATGTAAACCTTGTACCGAAGTTTGTAAAACTAGCAACTTTTCATTTAAGATGTCGTCATCGATCAAATCTCTAAACTAACCGCTTTGTCGACAGAGACACTTGTTGCAGCTAAATATTAAAATCGAATTTTTCAAGTATGTAAATCTTACTATATAGCTCTGTAAAATGTTATTATGTAAATCTAAAATTTTATCTTTTTAGATCTGCAGATATAACATGCAAATTACAGCATATCAAGTTTGTAAATTTTTCATATCAAGTCTATAAACTTATCATATCAAATCTACAAACCAACCAGGTCAAGTCTTTCCCACTATTTTTAACAAATTTAACATATTATGTTATTTCAAAATCTACAACATATTATTTCCAAATTGTAAGGAAAATTTATAATGTGAAATAAAATTGACTAAGAAAAAAAATGACACAAAAACAAAATTCAAGAAAAAGGAATCCACTAGAAAAACAAAATAATTATTCCATATTACTGCAAATCAACACTATGAATCTTTCATATCATGTAAATATATCATAGCAAGTCTGTAAACTTATCAAATCAAATCTCAAGAGATTGAAGGACTGGATAAATAAATAAATGTCATGTAATTTAATTTTATGAAGATAATGATATTCATTTTATGAGGAAACTAATAGTAATAAATTTTACAAAAATAAAAATTTAGAAAAAAACGAAAACTGTTGATTGGTGCTTTGGTGAGTGAAAAGAGAGAGATGCGAGAAGAAACAAAGAAAGGTTTGCAAATTGCGAGTATGACTGTATGAGAGAGAACAAACAATTAAAAAAGGAAAATAAGAGGTTATAGCAGCACGGGTGGGTATTTTTATCCAGATAAAAAAAAGATAAAATTCCGGATATTCCGTTATCACTAGCAAATTGAGTGATAAAATATTTTATCATAAATCAACCCTTTACCATTTTCCACCTGCACAAAAAAAATAATTCAACGCCCGAGCAACTCAAAAGAGAGCTGACGTAAACAAATTTTGAAGTTGATATCAAATTCCCATCTTTTAGTTTGACTAATTTTAGTCTTCAATATCGTACAGCTGTTTAGTTGTCTTTTGTGACAGATAATATGACACCGATAGTTGTGGCAAAATTTTGTTGGTAAAGAGATATTGGTATTTTATTTTATAAATTTTAGTTTGTAATTCGAATAGTTAATTTAAATTACTCAATGTAATATTATTGATATTTTTTGTAATTCGAATAGTTAACTAGGGTGTTCTTAACTTCATCAAGATTCTTGGTGAACTCAAATCTAAAACCTATCGAATTGGCTTTAAACAACGAATCTGAATCGTTAAAATCAGCTTACTTTATGACTGATGAGTCTATATATATATATAAAAAAATTGAAATAAATTTTTGCATAGAGTCAAGTGGTCAAAAAACATTAAAAAATGAATGCATTAGAATTAATTTATGAGAACGACTAACAGTACCCCCATATCAGTCCCCTAAATGTCTCCCGTACTAAAAGCAAACAACTTTCGACAGGGGACCACTAACTAACTCCAACATTTGATATGGAGGTATTTATACTCTGAGTTAATAGTCAAAACGTATAGTATTCATATCTACGAATGTATAGTATTCATATTTATTATCAGAATCATTCGTCATATGTAAACACAAGTTAGAGGAGACCAATAATGACCAGGGAGCAGTTAACGTTTTGTGACAGTCTGGATTGGGGACCGCAACCGTCTGAAAGCGACATTTGCTAAGATTAGGGACCACTACAACGAATCTATATACTATTCATATCTAACTAAAGAAGTATTCATATCTAAACAACTGAAGTATTCATACATATTTGAAATAATTTATACAATTCAAAATTCAAAGTTAGACCCTTCTTCTTGAACATCTCTGCTAAGAAATATTCATATCTAACAACATGAATGCATATCTAACAAATGAAGTATTCATACATGTTTGAAATAATTTATACAATTTAAAGTCAAACCCTTCTTCTTGAACACCTCTTCTAAGAAATATTTATATCTAATAACATGAATGCATATCTAACAAATGAAGTATTCATACATGTTCGAAATAATTAATATAATTCAACATTCAAAAGTCAGATTCATCTCTCTCACCCCACCTCTTCTAAGAAGTATTCATATCTAACATGAAGTATACATATCTAACAAATAAAGTATTCATATCTAACTAATAAAATATTCATTGTTCCACTGTGACAACCTTCCCTGGGCTAGTATAGACCCCCTCAAATGATGCACCATACTCTCCCTGCCGAATCTTGACGATGCACCACGCTCTTCTCGCCGGATCTCGACGGTGCATCACGCTCTCCTCGTCGGATCTCGACAGTGCACCACGTTCCCCTCACCGGGTCTCGACCGCCATCACAACTGTCGGCGTGGGTAGTTGGTGACGAGCAGTAGAGGAGAAGAACATGGTGGGTTTTGAGTTGTGTTGAATATTTTTTTTTTCTTTCTAAGAGAAGATTGAAAAGAGTGGGTTTTGACCACGTGAGGAACAAAAAATGAAGGTTGTTAGAGGGACAGATAGGGGATAGATTCAAGGGGAACAACATCTTTACTCTTAATTTATTAATCTTCTAATTTTGACCGCTTGACTTTATGGTAAATTAATTCAAATGTTTAAAATTTTTACATGTAGACGCATCACTTGTAAGGTAGATAGATTTCAATGGTTCGAATTCGTCATTTGAAGTCGATCTGATGGGTTTTGGACTTGAGTTCACCAATGAACTTAGTGACTTAAGAACACCCTAATTAATTTATTTCTTAGATAAATTAATTCATTACTACGATGAAGTACATAATGTTTGAATTTTATGAAAAAAATCCTATATAAAAAATACTAAAAGAATTGAAATAAAAAATTCCTATTTAAAAAATACTAAAAGAATTGAAATAAAAAATTCCAACAAGGTTTCAAACTTTCAATATTATATTAAGTAGCTCAAATTGAAAATTAAAATTTTAATATAAGGTACCGAAATTATTTTTGCTTATAGAGTACAAGTCATGATAACAATACATATTATTACGATTAAATTCCTCTCCTATGTTGACAATTCTTCAAAGTGTATGCATTGGAATGTGGTCTAAGTTGAGTAGTTTGTTATGCCGTTATTTCATAGTTTACTTAATTCATTTTTATTTCTAATATTTGGTAATCATTTTATTATTTGCTATTATGCGATATCACATACAATCATGATTCATGTTGTGTTTGCCGCAAATTGTACGGATGACAAAGTTTTGTTATTGACGTCAAACATATTTTTTTTTCCCATGACAGTAATAATGGACAAGAAATTGCTATAATTTAAAAAAATTATATGAAATTCACCATCTAATTTTATAACGAGTTCAACCAGTATAGTATCAGTGTAATATATTAATTATTAATAGGTGGCATGTATTAATTATAAATTTTGTGAATAAATGCACAACTATTAAAATATATCAGTTTGAACAGTTTAGATTCACTATTTAAAAAGTGGTGTTATATAAACTAAAATAATACTTGTATTATAACAGTCAAACTCCTTTAAAACTAATTAATTATCACCTTGATATTTTTACTTGTTGAGAGAAACTCCTATTCGAAGAAAATTTTTAAAAATAAGATGGAAGTATAAGGAGAGAGAATGCGAGGTAACCAGACATACATTTCTTACGTTTTGCAAATGACACAATAAATCCAGTGTCATGGTCGCTGGTTTAGCTGAAATTTCGGAGCCGTGAAGAAAAAGAATTAGAAGAAAGAAGATACCATGGTGCTCCGAGAACAAAGCAAATTTTTATTTATAGAAATTAATATAAATCACTATAGGTTATTTGTGGATTTAGATGTGCCAAACGGTAAAGTACAAAAAATCTGCTTCATTTCTTTGAGCCATATTTTAAGTCAATATTCTTAGAATCTTATAAATGCATCACGCATCACACATCACATCACGATATGGACTTGATCATGTAAGATCTTAATAATTCATTGAATACACCTCTCCTCTCTCTCTCTTCCTCAATCCAAAGCAGTTTTTTTAACTGCGGTTGTGTTCATACACATAGAAATTACTACTATTGTATGCCGTCACATATGCAAATTTATTATGAGTTATTAAAAGAATATACATAAAATAAAATTAATTTGTAAAGTAAAAATATTATATTCTAGTGATTTGTACTCTTAATTTACCACACTCACATAAATCATGAGTCTAAGCATCTCCAAAATAATTCTTTTCTAGACTTTTTTTGAATTTGATAGCAACTAATAAAAATTCGCATAGACATCCGCATGACCATATATAATGCTGCATATTCAAATCCGCATAAAATGGACTACACGACCTTTTGAATGGCAGCCGACTATATATACATATGCAGCCGCATTTAAAAATACTAATCCAAACTATGAATCCCATTTTTTTTTATTAGGATCAAATTTTTATGTGATATTTTGTGTTGTTGTGGAACTCATAGATCCGATTTTTTTTCCGGCCCCATTGTTGGAAGTTTTTTTTTTTTCAATTCTGTCTATACAACTAAATTCAGGAGCAATTATTCTAATACCTGATATTATTTCATATTTATTTCTGTAAATGAAAAATTCTCAACAACAAATCTACACAAATTGACCTTTTGTCATTAAGTTCACAGATAAAGTTTAAAATTAGTTAATATGTCTATTTTTTCTTCATTTCCGGTCCAAGAAGATGGGCGCTGTATTTAAGCGCGTCCATATGTGCTTTCGTTTTCATAAAGTAGGGTTTTGTTTTTGTTTTTTTGTTTTCTTTTTCTTTTATTTGAATGTTCACCTTTGACTTGTTGATGTCATTTATGAAGAACTTTTAATTTGAATATAATCCATCAATTTTGGAATGGACACCTCACTAAAATAACTACTATACATTACAAAAATTTGTCAGTGTATACATTTCATTAGAGTGTATCATTTCACTTCCCAATCTAAAAGAACAAAGTTCGACCTTATTCAAGGGACAGGTTTAAGAGGGTAGGGAGACTAAATCCTACTGATTTACAATAATTGTAATATTTACGTATAATATTTGCTACTTTTAAATAAATTCCAAAATTTATCTCTTTTTCATTGAAGCAATTATTTAATTATAATAACAAATATATTCCGTTACAAAATTATGTTAAATATTATTTTTAATTAAATTCAGTCCACAATAATAGGCTGCTTGCAATCTATCCTTAACACACACACACACAAATCTTGAATGAATTTTATTGAGGGTTGATATGTGGTTTCTGATATCACCATATTTGATCTATTAATTTGACCAATTTCAGTACCAAGACATGTATTCTAAGCTATCAAATAACGTCTATTATAGTAATTATAAGTAGAATTTGGTACTGCTGCACTTTCGTTCTTATTTTGCAGGAAATTGGTGAAATCAAGAGAATTTTGAAGTCCAAAGCTTTTGATGCGGCCTGCATCAGGATTGACGCGAGGCGCATCCAGTCTTCCGAGTCGCACTAGAAGCTCGCACTGCCATCTCATGCGAAGCGCATCCTTCATGCTCCAATGCGAGTCGCATCGCAAGCTTCCTGAGCAGACAATAAGGGCCTAGAATTGAAACATTCGTTTTGAAAGGTCTATAAATAGACCACCCCTGCCACCAGAGAGAGAGTTCCGAATTTGAAGATTCAAAACCTCAAGAATTGGAGTGGTGATCAAGAAAGAAGGGAATATCCTTGCTAGATTGCTACATTGGGTTCTATCATGATCTCTTCTATTCTCTCTTCTTTTATGATGTTGTTTGAGTAGATCTTTCCTTGTTTCTAGGGTTGATGTAGTCTAAAGCTTTGATTGTATGTATTGCAACTGAATTTGAGTTATTCTTGTGATCAATTGATTGAGTATTATTCTTTTATTTGCTTGACTGTGATTGTTTGAATCTTGATTGTCTTTTGTTGAATGCTTCTTGCATCTCTTCTAAAATCTTGACTTGATCTTTCTTGCAACCTAATCAAGCACTTGAGGTAGGTTAGAAATCTGAAAAGATTGATAAATTAAACCGAAAAGTGAGATTTCCATTTATTGAGAGATAGTGGATACCTTTAGCAAACCGATTAATTGACTTAGATTGAACACTTATAAACGAGAGTTGAAAGTTGTAGATCTAAAAAGGTGAAATTGCAATTCCTTGCTAGGTTTCTGGTGCTAATAAACGAGAGTTGAGGCTCAGGAATTGTAAGTAGGGTCAGTAGAACCTTGCACAATCGAATAACTCAGAAACAGGTGCAATGCTGCATTCACTTGAGGGCCATGCGGGTCGCATCACTAGGGTCGCATCAGAGATGATGCAAGTTGAGTGAGGGTCCAGAGAGGCAAAGCTGAGGATGAAGTCTGAAACCCTGGAAACATCTTTTTAAACTTGACTGAAATAAACATTTATTTTCTTTTGCAATCTTTTGTTATTGAATTTAGAAACTTAAAACAAATTCAAACCAAACTTTATACTTCTGGTACCTAACTAGGATAAGTAGTGATCTAGACTCGAATTGTATCGTCCTTGAGGATTGATACCTGATTGTACCATTGAACATAGGTTGTGCACTTGCAACCTAATACGAAAGCTCAATCACGGTTTAAAAGGATACAGCTAGCTGTACCTGAAACTTTGTGTGCACGCTTTTGTGCTAACAGTTTCCATGCATGAATTTGTAATTTAAAATAACATTTTATCTAAAATATTGAGGAATAATTAAAGGGGTTCACACACCAATTTATTCTTAGCATATATTGCATGACAAGTTTTTTTACTTCTTATATATTTAGTCACGCAATGCCTCTTAAATGAAAAAAAAAAAAAAATTTGAGGGGTTTTGTCTCCGTTCCACCCCTAATCAAACTTACATATATAGCCACACATTTGCAGTTAGTAATGTTTACACCGATTTAAATTTGTTGTAAAATGCTTATAGTTAGTATTAGATGGGTAAATATGTCAGATCAGGTACAAAATCGGGCTAATATAAAATTATTATTAATTAATTTCATACGAGTCAAAACCGACTCTAGCCGACATCGAACAAAAATTAATGTTCCGATCCGTACCCAACCTTGATGGGTCATGGTTGACTAACGTGACCGTTCAATAAATATTGAGAACATGTTAACATTTGGTAGTAGTGACTAGAAGCTTGGCAGCTTTATAATATTTAAATATTCGAAAAAAACAGATCGGGTCGAATTTAAATATTACGTTCAGTTTATTTTTAGGTTTGGTAGGATACTAATTGATCTATCCGATTTCGACCTTGTGAAAAAAAGAAGTCAGCAGAAAAGCCGGAAAATGGATCGATACATGTGGAGGCAACTCATATTATAATTATTTTTCCTCTTTCTGATCTGGATAACTCATCTCTTACGATTCCTTGCCTTTTCAACTTTATTACAGATTTGGATAAGAAAACTTCTCGTCTCGTTTTGAGAATTATCAGTGGCTGGTTTGATTTTGCAAATACTTATTTAATTAACAATTGTTCAATACACATTAGTATTGTGTTAATTCACTCTTGTTTATTAATTTTTTTTTTTTTGTTAAAAACTTGATCAGAAACAATTACATTGTTTAGTAGGTAAAGAAATAACATTTCTTATTCTTATTCCCATGCAATGCTTAAACGACTTTTCTCTGTTAAATTCCAAATATTTTCTAAAGTTGATTTTTTGTGCGTGCAGATAGTAGATACATTGCATGTACCTTATCTGCCGGGTGGACCCACTAATTTGGCCACTATCTGATCTCTATTTCTTATTAATCTTAATTGTTGTTATTATATAGACATGCAAACTATCTGATATCTATTCTTATCAACCTTAATTGTGGTTATTATATAGACATGCCAATAAATCATTTACACAAAATTTAAAATATCGGATCAAATTTGATCTAATATATGATTCGAATAGTTAGATCTGCTTTAAATTTCGTGTAAATTATTTATTTTAAAATCCATTTCGTGAATTTTAATAGACAACAAATTTTAAGTTTCCAATCAAACATATTTGATCACACGGCTCCTTTCTCTGTACATTGTGGTCAGCAACTGCTGTATGATAGAAAAACGATACCGAATTTCAAGAAAACGTGCTTGGAATAAGCCTCCTCTTTTGGCGGTTTCGTATCTGTCATTGACTATCAAATATTTTCTCCAATAAAAGAATTGATATTTTCTTGTGATTGCTAGTAGTTGCGTTTCATATATTTGTAGCTACAGCAGAAGAGAATTGTCAATCGGCCGGCGCTTTTATCTTTCCGTTTGTACTTTTTTTTTTTTTTTCATAATCATGTCTAAATATTTTCGTATTGTACTCCGTGTGAAATTTGGTAAGTACGGGATTTATACTTGTTATTAATTAAATATAGACAATGAGGATAATGTCTCCGTTCTTTTTGTGGAAAATATGAGAATCATTCTATTATTGATCTCCATAGTTATAATCTATATTTTCAATAATTATGATATCAGCATAAATATTACATATGGTACTTGATCCACATCTAAAAATTTTATGGTTACAACTATTTATGCTTTTTATCTAGAATGATTTCAGAATAAATAAATTTATGTACAGTTTTTAAGAATATTTAGCACACTTTTACCAGTATAATGTCTAATCTTTATACAGCTGAAAGCCCAATCCAATGCAATATGTTGTCTTGTCTCTCTCTTGCCATCCCCAAGCTATGTTTTAGTAGGCTTTTAAAAACTAGCTAGGGGTCTCTCTTTTCCTTAGTTGGCCTTTTTTTAATACCTACCACTGTTCTTCTAGACTTCTACAGTAGAGATATACTGATATATGGATTTCATTTATCGAGAAGTGTTTACAATTTTACACAATCTTGCTACTAATTTATTGCAGCCGCAAGTGTAAGTCACGCAATTACTGAATCCGCATGTGTTCGTCAAGCTTGACGGGTGTACTTTTATCCGCAATTATCTGTATACGATCTGATTTTTAATTTAATTTTTTTTTCCTGATGATGATGTTACAATATAATAACATTATTTTATTTTGTTTTATATTCATTTCTTCACTCTCCATTTTTTTTTATTCAAAATTTTAGCTCATAAATGTAGTAGTGTGATTTTAGTCTATATTAAATTGGTTTTAATCATTGTTTCAAGATAATAACAAAGCACTCTTTTGTGTCTTAAAACATATAACTCAATTATTCAACAATTATTTGTTTCGTATCAGTATTTGAATCCGTATTCAGAAATTATTCATTTTGTATCCGTATTTATTTAAGAAAAAATTAATTTTAAATTTTAATATATATTTACTATCTATATCCGCTCATTGAAAAACGAATACGAATATCATATTAACATTGTCCGCTCCGAATCCGCTACGTTGACACCCCCTACTCTCCGTGCAATGTTCATTAAATGTCACAAAATAAATAAATAAATAATTTAAAAAGAGGTCGCTGTTAATAATATATCTTGACAACGCTGTGCACTTACTATCTTGATTCGATTTTGCACTTATTCCAAAAATTTCTAATATTTGAAACACTGTTTTATATAGGATGATATCACAGTGTGACTTGTCAAGGTTTGACGCGTAACGGCACAGAAGTATTCATGTCAGCTGTATCGTGACTATATATGTCCACTTGTCAAAAGGTAACTAGACTATATAGTCCAAATGAGTATGACATGTTTAATTCTGTCTCTTAGAGTCTTAGGTCATGTTTGGTTGTGGAGTAAGAGGTGGAGTAAATTCTTTACTCTATATTTAAAGAGTCAAACAAGGAGTAACATAGGCAGTTTAAAATGGAGTAAGATTTGAGCTAAATCGGAATAATTTATATCACCTAGAGAAATGGTTTAGCTTACTCCACCAAACATGATTAACTTACTCCGGTTTAGCTTGGAGTAAGAAATTTAATCCGGTTTAACTTTACTCCGCAACCAAACATGACCGTAGTTAGTACACATTTAAATATTGTTTCCTTTGAATTTACTAACGTGACGGAAAACCCCGACATTTTTATTTTTACTCAATTTTTAAAATATTATAATAAAAATAACCATTAAAATTTAAAAAATGTCCAAAACTTAGAAAAATCTACTGTCCCGAATAAAAATTTGGAACCGCAAAAAAAATTCACGGTCTCAAATAAAAATTCGGAATTGCGGAAAAAATCCACGGCTCCAAATAAAAATTCGGAACGGTGGAAAAAATCCACGGCCCGGTGACCGTGGATTTTTTCCACGTTTTGAGCATTTTTAAAATTTTGATCAAACCCTGATTATTTTTATTAAAATATTTTAATAATTGAGTAAAAATAAAAATATCGGCGGAAAACCAGTTGCAATTTTTATTTTTTGAATGGCCGAAAGAGACGTTGATGATCATTTTTCCCCCCTTTTTTTTCTGAAGGCCTAGCAGCGGCTGCCCTGTTCCCTCACTTTCCCATTATTCTTATTTTGTTTCTTGCTTGATTCTCTGTGGCATTATTTTTATTGCGTTCCGGTAAAAACTTGCAACTATAAATTACATAATACGTAACCATCTGAAAATATCAGGTTAACAAACTTCACATATCTTACTTGTCGGTCTAATATTCAAAGATTTCAATGGTTTGAATAGACATTATTTTTTTAGATCCGTATCCGACCCCAACGGATTATGGATTATCCCAACTAGACCCATATATAACTTAATAATAATTCCATTATTAATTTACAATAATAAATATTAATTAGTGTATAATAGATCTTAATAAGTTTATAATGAAAAATAACTGTGCTAAATTCAAACTTAATCAAATAGAACACAATTAAACTAGTATGATTGAGGTATACTCAATTACTCACCCTTGATCCAACTCAAGACTAATATAGAAAATTTTAAGATTCATAACCGGTTCATTAATGCTTTGAATAAGTACAGTATGGATCAGGTTGAGTCGAAGATTATCATCCTATTATAAATAAGACTTCAAGCATTAAAAAATGTATGGACGTGAGAAAATAAACTAGAATTAAAATTTACAATTATATTGCCAATACTGTTACATATCAAAATAAATGTGTTTGTGTGCCGACAATTAAGTGGCGCACGCCATTTTTTATTTTTTTTTTATAAGGTTTTTAAGTTTTTTTTTCTAACCGGTAAAATTTTTAAGTGTAAAAACCTTTTAATTGAAAAGGTACACGATCAATTTTCGAAATTAATGCGCCACCAGAATATTCTAATAATTTGTGGCGTGGTGTAAAGACAGCAACAGTACTCACCAGTGGCTATAAATTGCCCAACAAGTGACTGTCAGCTTCAGGACAAGTAATAAAATGAAATTTGGAAACTGATTAATAAATTTTATATTTAAAAAAAAATGTGAATTTTAACGTATAAAAGCAGTATTTCTTTTTTTAACTTTGGTCCCACCCTTTCAGTCAGATTGAAACAGCAAATGCCAGCTAAATATGATAAAACACTATGTCGATCTTAACATGTAATTAATTCTAATTTAACATTTTCTATTACTTATATATATATATATATATATATATATATATATATACTGTTAGAATTACAAAATGATATTATTACCTCAACAGGAAAAAGTAATTTTATTTTGAAAAGAAGATAACGTACAAACAACTTATAAATATAATTTTCAGTTTCATCAATTTTTATTCCTTCTGCTATTTTGAATTACTCATCAACTAATTACACATAATACTAATAATTGTAAACCCTGCAGATCATGAACAAAATATATATCTCCATATTTTAATTGATTCTTTTTTTCTATTAACTTTAGACAAATTAAATTGGCTTGAAAGAATATCATACGAAACTCTTGTAAACCTTAATCATATTTCTAATGCTAAGATGGAAACTTTAAAAAATTAACAGTGCAAAATACAAAAATAATAATAATAAGTAAAAGTGTTATTGTGATTGCTAAAGCTTCTATATTTTTCTTTCTTTTTAGAAAATAGGCACATGACACCTTTTTTAATTGTTTTCTTGTGGTGATTGAACAAGAAAATAAGATGCTGGAAACATCCAGCAGTTTTCTTGTTAGAATAAACATCCAGTAGTTTTCTTGTGGTGATTGAACCGAGGTAAATGCATCATAGCAGTTAATCAAATTTGAAGTTAATCGGATGGCCGAAGAACCCTTTGGACTGTGAAAAACTGAAATAAAAACCTGAAGAAGTTTCCGATAGTCGGCCCATAACTTATCCTGGTTCAATGAAATCAGGCCATAACCAAAGGAAATATAGGCCCAAACCGCCCATATAGCCCATGTCAAAAATATTGCGTGAAGATTTTTCATATGTCAGGTCTATTAAATGGAACGTGGTACTTGTTCGTAAGATTGGAACAATAACTCCCAAAAACAACAGAATCAAAAACATACATCAACTGTTTAATTACACCAATTGAAGACATTCTACTCAAATTGTAAACGTGATTGACCCATGAAATAGTTAATTAACTTATCTCACCACTTTATGTTTACATAAGCCTCTCAATTTGTAAACACAGCTCATTATAGACCGCTCTTCCAGCAGGTTCATAACAAGATAGACTATCATAAATTACATAGACTAGACAACATAATGTATGCAAGAAAAGGCACTTTATTGGTCGGCATTCTCAGCCTCGGCTGTTTTAAGTGGAGAAGATGCCTCATTATCAAAAACCCTAATATGGCACAAAGCACCACCCGCTTCATCAGCAAATACAATCTTTTTTTTTTTTTTTAAATCATTGTTGCTAGCTGGAGGTGGCGATGCACTATTACCAGCTGACTTCTGCCATTGAAAAAGATAGTTTCAATCTTTACTAAAAACGAAGGAGTTTCGATCTCACTAAAAGGGAGGTAATAGTTTGTTACATTTGCCCCTTTCAAACCTAAATATATGTACCCTTGGAAAATGAGAAATATGGCCTGTAGCCCTGTTTTCATAGCGCTTTTCCATAAAAAAGTTCTCCCTTGCTTTTCCTAGATGGAAAAAAAGGAGCACCCTCCTATTCTTCAACCCGAGCTGTTCAAAATCGATCACACGGCTTCAATTACTTTCTCCTTTTATATCAATATAATCTATTAAAACGAATTAGATGTAATTAAAGCCGTGTGATCAATTTTAAATGGCTCGGATTGAAGAATAGGAGGGTGCTCCTTTTCTTAAGAAAAGGAGCAGATTTGAATCCAAAAAGAGGAAGGGTAGTTTGGGGCTTTGGGCATCTTCTCAATGAAAAAAAGATACGCAGGATATAAATGACATTTTATGTTTTACAAAAGCATATGATGTTTCCTATGTTTTGCGGGGTTAATATTAGTTATTCAGGAATAATAATTTGGTAGAATCATGATCAGTCAGTTACCAAAATTTGGTTATTGCACCTGCACAAAGAAATAAAAACACATGATAACACTATAAGCTGAAGAAATTGAACTTACCAGAATTTTACAAAAACGATTGCAATCTTTTGACATGAGAGCTAACCACCTCTTTGTTGTCCTTTCTAGTTCTGATGCATTCTCAGAAGCTGCCTTTATCTGGTACATAAGAAAAACAACTATTAAATTAGGCCCCTATATTTTTTACTAACAGATAAAATTACAAGATAAGGGTCGTACTAAAGCCAAAGTAAAGAATAGTGCACATGCTATCATCCCAGAAAGAAATCTTAGAAAGATTCAAGTTACTAAAAATGTACCTCCTCAGCACTAAATTTGGAAAGTGAAGGTGATGGCGCAACCAAAGACTCCTCCAACACACCCTTCATAAATCTCATATTCTTTAGAAGCTTAGTTGTGACACTCTCAAAATCTTGCATCTGCCGGCGCGAGAACTCTATAGCCTTTTCTGTGTCCATTTTAGGAGAAGAATCCTTTGTGCAAGCAGCTCCTGTTGACTTGAGGTTACCTTTTTTAATCACGCCATTTGTTTTCTGGAGAACCCTTTCAGTACTTTGTGTGGCTATTGCACATTTTTTCAATCTGGTGCAGTTTTCAAATATAATGCTCTTCTTGCATTCTGCAAATAGTTTGTCAGAGATATATATCAGTTTAGAGAACTTTGAAGTAGAAGCTTAAAGAAAATAAAGAAAGTTTAGGGGCTTACTTGAAATTTGTGCTTCTTTGCAGAGGTCAATTTCAGTTATGGCTTGACAAAGCTTTTCCTGAGATGTAGGTGAAATTATCTGAAACAGACAAAGTTCCCATATCATAAATCTGTAATGATAAAATATGAAACATATAAAACAAAGAAAAGAATGAGAAGTATAAAGAACATACTGTTCTATTGGATAGAAGCTTTATGGGAGCATGCTCTCTGGTGGTTCTTGGATCCCCATTTACCTCATTTTCTAATATAGCCCCTTCATTATTAGTAGTTGATTGGCATTTCTCCAAGTTATCGCAAAACTGCAGAACTCCAGTGATTTCCCTCTCAGTTTCTTCAATGGATTGTATCTGATTGGATCCTTTAAGCACCTCATCAAAAGTAGTAACAGCCCCATTTCTATGATTACTATCAGTTTCAGAATTTTCAGTTGGAGAAACAAATGCGCTATGAACTGAAGGGGAGACATCATCTTCTTTCTTATAGAAGCACTTAGATGTGGAGATGGCACTATAAACTATACTCTCAAGCTGTCCCTCACTTGACCTCAAATTGGTATTGTCAAGAAAATCAGGGACACCTTCACAAAGAAGAACATAATTATCACTGCTTGCATTCTCTGTGTGTGTATTTGCAGCTACATCCACAGTTGCACTGTCAGTTACCGTGAATGGATTTTTACTAGCCCCAACCTGAGCATTTTCACTTTCTTCCAAGTTGCTTCGGCAGTTTTCAGGAAAATAGACATTCTCCTCATTCTCACTGTTATTGTCACATGCCTTGTTAGAAGAAGAGGTTATGTTCTTTCCATCTGGTGAAATTTCTGTAACTGGACTTACATCGCTTCGTGACTCTGTAACTTCGCTCCCGTGCAAGGTGTTTTGACTGCCTTCTGGTGAGTATAAATCCTCACCAGACTCCACATCACCAGTGCATGCCTCATTACAAGAGGAAATCAGATCTTTGCCACCATATATGTTTTCAGTTATGGCAACTGCACTTGGACCATCTTGGATTTCCCTTTGAACAGAACTGTAATGGGTGCTTTCAGGTGAGTACAAATTCTCCCCAGATTCCACATCATTCATGGATGCCTCTTTAAATGAGCAAATAAGGTTCTCACCAGTAGGTAGTTTTCCCGTTTTAGAAGTTGGACTTACATCACTTTCCATCTCTGTAATTGTATCCTCATGCAAGCTGCCTTGGTTGTTTCCAAGTGAGTACAAACTTTCCTCAAATTGGCCATCAATACATGCCCTGTTGAAAGAGCAAGTAACGCTCTTGCTGTCGGAAGCATTTCTAGTTAAGCCAACTGGATTTGCACCAACCTCTGCATCCATAATTTTACTTTCAGGCAAGTTGCTTTGACCATTTTCTGGAAAGTAGAAATCCTCCTCAAATCCCAAAATTTCCGGACATGGCTTGTTACAAGTACGCATTAGGTTTTTGGGAGATTGTGTATTTCCATTGGTTGGCCAGATCAGGTAAGAGGATGGGTCACGGGAAGAATCAAATTTTGCAACAAAATCCACCTTGCAGGGAGCAATATCAATTGGTTCCACATCCAAAATTGGCTCACTGTCCAGATAGAAAGAGTTATTTGTCATGTCGATTTCATCCCAGGTTTCGCTGTTAACATTACAAATTAAACCATCTGTTCCAGCACCAGGACTGGTGACATCATTAGACGATGATGTGTCATTGAATTCCGTTTGCACTGAAAGAGTCTCCTGAATGCCTCGAGTGTCTTCTTCAGCGAGACCTACAATAAGAGACAGAATTGAAAAACTTATAAAAATAGAAAGAAAAGTTGAATCATGTGCAAACAATTGAAATGAATGACAGATTTTTTTTTTCCAGTTGATAGTGTCACATTACATATCAAGTTTTTTATTTGTTCCTATAGTTGAAATCACTCAACAGGTCTCAATCCTTTCACAGAATTACAATTTATGGATTTCCATAGAGGTCCCCTCATCAAATTCTGGACCTAAGGTATAAGGAAATCACCAAGTTTGTGTGCAGCAAATGCACTAAAAATTTTCCTACGTAAAAAACAAGATATGGAGCAAGTCAGGAAAAAAAAAATATGCAACAATTTAAATTATTAGCGACAAGGAGGTAATTTAAAGGCAAGATACTAAAATTAGTTTTTACAAAGGTACCCAATACAAATTTGCCATGTGGTAAGGCATTTAATGTGCCCCTCGCTATTAGTTAACATCAGCTCTTTTTGCTGCATAAAGCCATAAACTGTCGCTCACCTTTCGAGCCTTGTACAAGTAAACATTCTGAAATGACTTCAGTGACCGTGATTTTGCTTCTCACGGCATAACAAGATTTTGACCTCTTTGCTTTGAAAACTATAAGTGGCTCATCTAGGTCATCAGTTTCTTTTGGTTTGGCATCAGCCTTTCTCTTCCTTGTAGCTTTGCACCTTGCTCTGAGGTCCTTCAGAGAGACATCCAATGTGCCCCACCTGCCGTTCTCGAGATCATTCTCTTCTGATCCAAAGGAAGAGTAGATTTCTTCAAAATCTATTGGCTCAGATTTCACATTTGAGGTGGTACAGCTGAATTCTCCTGGGAATTTCGAAAGTGAATCGAAAGAAGCTGTTTTTCTGGCATCTTCCGCTGCATAAATGGCAGCTAGAGACTTCGTTTTTAGAAATTTGGGTGGATTCGTCAAAACACCTTTTTCCGAGGTGCTCATGGTAAACTGTGAAAGTTAGGCTTGGATAAGATAGGAGGGTTATGGAAAATTTGGTAGGGAAAATGAAAGGTTAGTGTCTTGTAACAGCAGGAGCCAGCGGTTTAGTGTAAACCTGTAGAAATGGAAGTTGACAAGGATAATAACATTAGACTATTGCATGGTGATGGAACAGTATTTGCAAATTCATGAGGGTATTTGGGGAAGAACAAAATTAATGATAAATCGATCCCTAATTAGAACCCCATTCATTATAGGCATCAAACCAACCAAGAATGTCAAAAACTAATAAGCTTGAAGCTATTGGGCAATCGCCCATCAACCTTAGAAAAAAAAAAAAAAAAACTTGATGCTATTGTAAATGTGGTTCAGTGTCTTTTTTTTCTTGCAAATTTATTTTAGTGTAGCAATTCAATAGTCAAATCTGGCGCATATCTTGTAACCTTTAACATTTATCAATCAAATGAGATCAGATCAGCAAGAAGAAGGACTTGATGCACGGAAAAACCAAGAGAACAAAGCCAAATAGCCCAATGAGACCACAAATCGGAAGTTCAAGAAATAAGATTAGTGTTCACTAGAGCATAGGGTAAGATGCAAATAAATGTACATTCGGATGAGTACTTACCGTAGCAAGATCAGATCTAGATCTGTAAATGCATGCCCACCGATTTGGATTGGACCCGAATGGAGATCTTTAATTTATGTTGAGACGAATGGACAGATAGGAGCGCTGTAGAAACCCTAGCACGGTGGAGAGTGTGCGAGAGATAGAGAAAGAGTGAGGAGGGAGAGAGAGAGCAGAGGAGGATATTATCAAAAAGGGGCGGAAAAAAGAGGTAGAATTCGCGCCAAGCTGCCAAGACCCTGCGGGCGGGAATTCGGAATCTACGCCTCTGAAGCCCTCGTCACATGGAAAATGGATCCGCATCATCTGAGGTAATACAATATATGAGTTCAGATCTGGACAGAGGTAGAAATGCATGGGGCCTTTAATATTCGTGCTAAATCAGATCGGACGGTATGCATCTAAAGTCAAATTTTCTGTTACCTGAGTGAAATTAATTCTGTAAATTGACGGTCCAGAACTGTTCGGTGAAGAAAATTTACGGGTGTTAATGAGGCTCTTTTATTCGTTTATATTATTTGTATTGTATTTCATAAACTCTTTTATTCGTTTATATTATTTGTATTGTATTTTTATTTGTTCGTTTACTGGAAAATAATGCGGGTAAGATAATTTTCATCAATTTATGGAATAGGATATAGATAAAAATTATCTAATATCCGTTATCTTATATGATAATTATTAAATATAGAATTATATGTATGAGTTTCTTATTCAGGGGCGGAAGGTAATAGTTTCAAAAGGAGGTTTAGCTACTCTCATCCATTGAAAATTTGTAATTTTATCTATTGAATTTTATAAATTTTATATGTATTAATACTTTTAGCCCCTTCTATAAAATAACATTACACTACTGTTTTCTTTCTAGCCCTGTTATCTCAATATTCTAGTTCTGCTCCTGTTCTTATTTGTATATTATCTATATAATATAATGATGAAATTTTATTTATTTCGTATTTAAATGTGTCAATTCAATAGAATTTTAAGTTAAGCTTGCAAAAAGCCTTTGGATGACAAGCCCACTTCAATTCAGAGAGATCATTTGATTGCTTCACGTGGTGTCGTTTGAGAAGGGGAAGGTAAACTACATATGAGAGTAGGAAAAAGAGTGTAGAGGCGTTGATTTGTCAAATAAAGGCTTGAAGACGTGGCGAAGAGAGGGAGGAGCGTCAATCTGCAGTGCGGATTGCAGAAAAAAGAAAGAGGGTGTTTAGATCAAATTTTCAAATACAGATGCTAATACATATATGACTTATGCAGTTACGGTTACGTAATACATTTTTATTTTAAATTTTCAAATACAAATGCTAATACATATATGACTTATGCAGTTACGGTTACGCAACACATTTTAATTTTGAAAAAGAAGATACAGATACTTTTTGAATATTTGTATGTTAGATATAATTTTCCACCTCAAATATTATCCATCGACACCAGCCTTGTCCTTCTCTTCCTTCTGGCAAGCTATTATAAAAACAGAATATTTGGAAAAATCTTGTACCACAATGATCCCTGGCAGTCAAGAAAAGGTTATATTTTGGCAAGACCTTTGGTATGAAAATTGTTCTCTTATAAGTCGATTCCCTCAATTATATGAAGTGTGTATCACTCCACAGTTGACTGTACAAGACATGGTTACAACCCAAGGGGGGCCTATAAAATTCAAACGAAATTCAACTGACATTTTACTACAAGAATAGGGATCCATCCTCCAACTTTTAAGCACTGTGTCCTTTAGTTACAATCTATATCAACTAGCTTGGAGATGGGACTCAAATGGGAAGTTTACAGTTAATTCTTTATATCAATTTCTCAATTTCCGAGGTATGTTAGTCCAATACCCTTTACTTTGGTGGAAACTCCCTGTACCACCTACAATCCGAGTATTCATGTGGTTGGTCCAAAAACACAGAATCTTTACAAAAGAAGTCCTTTCCGAGAAATGATGGACTGGTGATCTCTCTTGCCAATTTTGTAAACATATCGAAGATTCTAATAACTTGTTTTTTTAGTGTCACTATGCTCAACACATTTGGTTTTGGATGGGAAGTTGTCAAGAGCATTCTAGACAGTGGTCCTCTATTTTTGATATATTTCAGTTTGCTACCCAATTAAACAAAAAACAGAAAATTGCTTTCCTTCTGGTGGTCTATGGAGGTGATTTGGAGTATCTGGAAGCACCGTAACGATTTATATTTTAATCACAGTTTTATATATACTTGTAGAAATATTGTTTTACAAATTGTTTCTTTAGTTTCTTATTGGTCAAGAGCAATGGAACCTGCAATTCTGGAAGCAACTCAGATGTGGTTGCCACAGGACATCAATGCAATTCCCATCCAAGTGTTGGAACCAGAAGATTGCTTGATGCTGGACTAGGTGACTGGCGACGAAGATAAAGATTAACCCATTGATATATTTCAATAGTTTAGTGCATCTGTGCACTTATTTTACTATTAGTTCTCTGATTTCTACATACTTTTCTTATACTATACCTCATTTTGATAGTGCCTGCATGCACATAGTTATCTCCAGTAGTTTGCTTTGTGTTTTATTGCTCTGTTGTTTTGTTTACGGTGGTACAGTGGGATGATGCTCTTGTACTGGTACAACTAAAAACATTTCTTGATGCCTTTCAAAAAAAAAAATATATATAATTTTCCACATATTAATTTATTTTGGAATTGAATATGCTTAGAGAGAATAACTTTTGTTTGTTTCTGTTTTGATTAAAAATATGGTTACGTTAATTATTCAGTTTTGTTAACCACATATTTATTTGAGTGACATAAATTGTTTAACACGTGAAAAATTATATTTTCACTATAATAATGGATTAACTGAGTTATATCCTCATTTTATGTTACTTTTATTTTCTAATGAGAAATTATAATGAGGGTTCAAATGCCTCCATGTTTTTGTGCCTCCATCTCTCTCTATTATTTTTAAAGTTCAAACAGTCGATTCAAACTGCTCAATCTAACCTCCATACTAAAATATCTTTGGAGACCAAATTTTATATTTTTAGGAATTTTTTTTACTATTTTTTAGATAGGTACAAAAATACTGTTTTTAGATGGTTCAGATTTACTGATTTTGTACCTACCTAAAAAAATAGTAAAAAAATTCCTAAAAATATAAAATTTGGTCTCCAAACATATTTTAGTATGATGGTTAGGTTGAGCAGTTCGGATCGACTGTTTGAATTTTGAAAATGATGAAAAGAGGTGGAGACATGATGGAAGCACAAAAATATAGAGGCATTTGAACCCTCCTCAATTATAATCTATTGAGTAATATGTTATTTTTGTTTTAAAATTATAATCTATTGAATAATATGCTACTTTTGTTTTAAATATATGAATCAAGAATCCGAATTATATATGTATTCTTATTGATAGCCGTTTAATATTCATTAATTATGTTTCTATTTAACATCAGATTCATATCTTTATTCGAAAAATATAAATAAATATATATATAATTTTATTACTATCCGATCCGTATTCGATACATTTGCACCCCTAGATTTATAGCTTAGATTTTCCGAGTGAGGAGGAATTAGATTATTAGAGAGGCTGCTGCGGAATAGGTTAAGCTCAGAGAAAATTTTGCATCACAATATCTAATTTATCCTTAATAAATATATTCCTTTCTTTACTTTAAATTAAACAACGCTCTTAATAAAGAAAGTTAAGTACAAATGCAGCGACTCTTGTATGCAAACCCAACTTAAATTATCTCCGATTATAATTTTTTTCTTAACATCCTTAATTAAGAATCAACAAATTGAGTATTAAGATGTAAGGCTTTTTCTCAGCACCGAATAATAGAATTAGTGATATGAAATTAGCACTTCCCTATTTTTTTTTATCTCAAAAACCTATTCCGTACAGAATTCAGATCCGGTTTAATACCTGATTGTGTATAATGAAATCCGAATCGTCGTTTAATCTGACATGAATGCTAAAGCGGACCCTTGTTCCAAAAATAGGTTCCGAATTTTGCAAAAGAACCCTCTTTTTTTGGGAATTTCTTATATTGTCCTAAAAACATTAATATTACGTATGTCTCTCCTCAAAAGCCTACAATATTATGTTTGTCCTTTAAAATTGTATAAACTCACATAGATACCCATTATAGCTTTACAATACATCAAAGCGGAATTCTCATACTTTTGGCAGAATTGCAATGAGTCAAAGCGAAGATTATCTTCTAAATTTTGATAATATATAATTTGCATGTGTGGAGAATTATGTTGTTGTTTAATTTAGTGGCCAACAATACATGAAAAGACTAATATTGTCAGTCTCTAATGGAGAATATTGATACATTTTCAATTATTTTTACGAATTTTGATTGGAACTGATGCCAGTAAAAAATTCAAAAGCAACAAAACAAACGAAGAGGGGCGATAATGCCGTAACAAAGAGGGACAGTGCATAGAAGAAAATTTGGCAGGAGAGCAAAGCCTTTAACTAGCATCAGACAGAGAGAAAGTATCAGAGAGAAAAAAAAATCAAAAAGAGAAGGGTAAAAGGGTGTAACCGGCTGAAGTGAATTTTAGAGTCTCAAATACTGTTATTTACTTATATTTAATTAATTTTAGATATTTATCAAAATATGATGTAACAAACTTTTAAGGGTAATAGGTAAAATTGAAGTTTTTGAGGGTTATATATGAAATTTCACCCCTTCTTTTAGTACAAGAGAATAATTTTTTTTATAAATCATAATTAATTAAATTAATTTTAGTAAAGCAGCGTAATTTTTTTTTTTACGAAAATCATAAGGATCGAATCTCTAATTTAGTCTCCATATTTTACTTTTTTTCTGAACCGAATTGGGAATTCGGTCTTCCTTTATTTTGAAACAGAGGCTGTCCCTGGCAGAAATAGGGGCTGTCTCTAAACATAATCTTAGAAATACATAGTGTTTGAGAAAAGTCGAAACAGAGGAAAATGTGGAGACCGAATTCTGGTCTCTCCAAAAAGTAATATTTGAAGATTGAATTGAAGATTCGATCTTTGTTACTTTTGTAAAAAAAAAGAAAAGAATAATTATGCTGCTTTGTTAAAATTAATTTAATTAATTATTGTTTATATAATAAAAAAAATTGCAGGAGACTTTTTTTTTTGATTTGATGGGAACCCCGTCGAAAGGCTGCATATTCGTAAACATCTCGATTGCACATATCATTCGTAGACAGTTCCACTAATCAAGTGCATCCATCTAGCTAAATTCGACGATCGCTGACGGAGATGGAGAGCTCCGCTAAGAGGCGACTCGAATCGATCTCTCGCCACCTCACCCAACCGTCTCAACGCATACTCTCCAGTGGCTTCTGTCCGGTACAACCACTGCCTCTT
Source organism: Carex pumila (assembly GCA_033356055.1). NCBI lineage: Eukaryota > Viridiplantae > Streptophyta > Magnoliopsida > Poales > Cyperaceae > Carex > Carex pumila. Next base: position 116,471 of record JARJHM010000111.1, read on the forward strand.
CTTTGAGTTCTTTCCATCATCTCTTTACTCTTAACAGTTTTCTCTGTTAAAAATCCAGAGTCCCCTGAGTGTTGATACAGGATTCTGGGAGCGGGCCCCCGTTGTCATAGGAGGGATGGTTTTAGACATACAGGCCATACCCAGGGAGGAACCTAGTCCAGGAACTACTACTCCTGGAAAGGTACTATGTATTGCACAAGTTACTCTGATGTATTCAATTTAATATTTATGATTATTTAGTCTAATAATGGGATTAATTTTAAAATTAAAATTTTTTTTTGCCCAATTTGATATTACCATATTAATGACCCTTCTACCCTTCAAAATGATAACTCTAGGGCACATTCAAGTTCTATTGTACATTCATAATTACAACTGCTCATTTTCAAAGGGTATGAAACATTTCCTACTAATTTGTGTCATTGTCTATGAAATGAGAAAATGAATTGGTTTGATTTTAAGTTTATCAACTCTAAGTCTCTAACATATGAAATTGGGTTTCAATTTAATTTTTCTGTTTAAATAATCTCCAGGTTCTTTATATAAATGGGGGCGTGGCAAGGAATGTAGCCGAGTGCATGTCAAAACTTGGAACCAAACCGCTTATTATTAGTGTAATTGGTGCTGATATGGCAGGTGACTGATTTAGTACTTGCTGTTTCTTTTAGCATCTTATTTGTTTTTCAAAAAAATCTTTATGATAAAAGTATATTTAAATTCATGGCCTGAAGGGGAGCAGCTGATGAAATACTGGAAATCATCCGGGCTACCAACTGAGGGTAATTTATTTTTTAACCACATTTTTAGTTTTTGTGTAAATGATGGCTGGTTTATTTTCAACTAAAATGAAGACCTAGAATTCCAATTAAGATGTTGAATTGGTATTATATAGAGACAATTTATATTTGGTTCTTCTATTCCTTTCTTTGTTCCAACTGGTTCCAAGACTTATATTTTGTTCAGTTTATTTCCTATATCATTGTTGTAACTTAATCCAAGCCACCTATCGGTATTATTTTTTTTATCAAAGATGACATGGATTAAAATGACTTGAAATGGTAGACCTCGTGATCTTAGAAACTTCTTGTCTTTTACTAATTTGGCTTCCTTATCTTTAAAGCTAAATAAATGATGTTATTTCCCATTTTAGAAAGTAGGAAATTTGAAGGTTGTTTAACCCACTTGTATAATCATGCATCCAATTCATAAGTTAGACACCATGTCATCTTTTGGTTTTTAAGAGGACCAAATGGGGTACATATGAAAGCAATTATGAAATTATTTGCACAGAACTTGGATCAAGAAAAGCTCTTACCAGGGCATCATAATTCAAGGGCAAAGATTTTGCCTATTTTCTATAATATATTCAAATTGAATATGTAGGTATCCTGAAGTTGGATGGTGTGGCAACACCTGTTGTATCAGTTGTATTTGGCTGTAAAGGAGAGTCGGTAGCAGCTGTTGCCAGTGTTGATGCTGTTGTAAGATCCTCACCATAAGAGAATGATATATATCTATCTATCTATATATATATATATATTTGGGAAATTTGCAGAAAAATGGTCATTTTTTCCACATTGCAATTGTTCCTTTTCTTTCAATATTTTTAATTAGTCCCCTATGTTGGAGTAATTTGAAAGATGGTTGATGTGCTTGCTTGTCCCTTAACAGTACAAGTCTTATTCATCAATAAGGGATCAAAATAATAAATTGATGATTGAATAAAAGAAAGTCAATAGAAGCAGAAATAACAAAGTCGAGTATAATTAAAATGAAAAAGTTGATATACTTTGAAATGTTCTCTCAAGAAAACTAGATTTATTTTTATTAATACTAGTACTTTAAGAGTTGCATGAGTTAATCCATAGTTAAAGATTAATTATTCTTGGTACAGATTACTTTATCAGAACTGCATAATATTGAAGGTGTTGGAGATTGATTAATAATTGTAGATTTATATGCAAAATATTCAACATATTGAGACTTTCATTGAAATACTGAGTCTTCAGGGTTTTCTTTGTAATTTCATGGTAATTAAGGGGCTTTTGGTTTTGCTTCAGGTAGGATGAAGTTATTGTTGTACTTTTAACTTTATTTTTATTGGGCACAGGAATCATCTCTGACTCCTGGCTGGGTAGACCGGTTTCATCAAAATATATGTCATGCACCAGTAGTGATGGTTGATGCGAATTTACCATCTCAAACTCTAGAATTTGCTTGCAGAAGTAATTATCTCTAGTTACTTTCAATTTTATAATTTTTCTTTTTGTACTGGAAAATTCAAATGTTGAACTTCAGGATAATTGGTTAAATGTTGTTTATTTGCCTTGTGTTTAGTTGAACTTCAGGGTTATGTTATAAATGAAAAAGAATTTGACCAATTAACATTGGATGAACTAGATACTGGTATAATAATATCATAATTCTGATATTAAGAAACTGACAAAGAGGATATAATTCAATTTTCAAGTGGCAGTAGGAGCTGGGGTGCCAGTGTGGTTTGAGCCCGTCTCTGTTATCAAGTCATCTAGAATTGCTCCCATTGCAAATTTTGTGAGTATAATACAGATATACAACAATAATATGTAAGGCTGTAATGTCCTTGTACTTATCTATTGATTTTATGCAGGTAACTTGTACTTCTCCAAATGAAGTGGAGCTTATTGCCATGGCAACCGTATTATCTCCCAAAACAAAATTTGAAATTAATTTAGAAGAAATTAAAGAAAAGGGGCTCCCTGTGGAAGATTTATTTCAGATGTTAAAGCCGGCTATTGTCTCTTTGCTTGACAAGGGAATAAAATTGCTTCTTATTACACTTGGTTCGAATGGTTTATTCCTATGCCACAGTCAAAATCTGAATTTTTTGAGAAAAAATTCTAATTCAAATGTGAATGCTGATAGGTTTCTCGGACAGTTGTACCAAGCAGTGAACAGTATTTATTACAATGGTTTTTTTGCAAGAGGTTCATCTGAATTTTGTGCATTTCATTTTCCTGCAATTCCTGCTGAGGTGGTCAGTGTAATTGGAGCTGGGGATTGTTTGGTTGGTGGGACCCTTGCTGGAATTTGTGCTGGATTGGATGTGGTGAGGAGTGTTGCAGTTGGGGTTGTGGCAGCAAAAGCTGCAGTCGAGTCCAAAAATAACGTAGCTGATATTTTTTTGGTGACTAATATTCGAGGTAACTGGAACCTAATATCTGTTCACTAGTATTTATCTTGTATTGGACTATTGTTGGTAATTTGATTCTAATACTGAACTTATGTCTATGGCAAAAGTGTTTGTTACTGGTCACTGTCACTGTCACAGCTGCTACGTACCTGGCTGACTTCTATGGAATACACGGCCAGTTTCTTTTCAAGTTGTTTAATTCCTTGTTTTTTTTAGAACTTTCTTTTTCAGTTCTGCTTGTTAATATGAATGGAATAGGGGCACATTATGTTGTGGTCCAGAAACTGTAATAAAGTCTAATGCCAGTTGATGAAAAATGTGCCATATAGCAAATTATCACACTGAAGAATTCTGGTCTTTATTTTGAGGTGTAAAATGCAACTTTATTGGACAGAGAGAAGTATTAATCTCTTTATGTCACAAGCCGGTTTTGATGCAGTGGTCTTTTGTTTTGTTTGCTTTGTGTTACAGATGAAGTGAAAGAAGTTCTCTCATGTGTGAAACCTCTTTTGCTTTGAGCAAAAATCACAATGGACGGTATAATTTTTAATATTTTGTACAATGGCGCATGTTCCTCTTCTGTCAAACAAAGGACAGGTAAATAAATAAGAGTCAGTAATATACTTCTGCTATTGTATTGTTGTTTGTCAATTTTAATGTGTTGGTTGTTTTGTTTTTCTTTATAAATGAAGGGGAAGAAGTTCTCTAGTCTGCAAGACACTCTTTTGCTTTGAACAAAAGGTTCTCATAGGTGGTCAATAACAAACAATTCAATAAGCAAGGAAAAGGACAAGAAGAAACCGAGCATTCTAAAGTGGGCAGCTTTTATTGTTTTCAATAATGAAACTTCAAAGAATACTTTACAAATATGCCCCTTTCTTTTAACAAAGAAGAGCGACTTTATAATGTTGACTTCAACAGTTGTGTACCTCAGCACATACACTGCAAAGCTTGAGAGCGGTTAATAAGTAATTTAAATGCTTATCTTGTTCATTTTACAGAAAGGGGAAGCTGAAGGGGTAGACCAGTAAGAGTCCAAGTGTAAAACATAGAAAGATAAAAAGTTTGCTTTTCTGTTCGGTTCGGGTTTTGGGTTGCTCACGAGCTAAGTTGGGACATTTCATGTCTTTTCATGTCTTTACCCTGACAATGTCAAATGATTGACTCGTGTTTTTTTTTTCTCAGTTGACTTGTTTTCTTTTTCTCTGGTATTAGGCCAGCTAAGGTTTCAAGTCCAGAAGGTCATTTTCATTTTGTGTAACAGTTGGGTTTTCGGGTATCCTTGGTTTGGGATTGCCTGGATTTAGGCCAGGTTCTAGTGGTTTTCTGGTATATGGATTGTGGTGGTTTGATCTTGTAGCGGGTTTAAGAAACAACAGTTAGAAAAATAGATCTGTCGGGTTCTGGTTTAGGCCCATTGAGTAGGTTTTCTCGGTGAGGTGGATTTTTGAAGGCTTTAGTAGTATAGTTTCAAGAGTGTATTGATTTTTTTTTACAGTGAGGCTAACATTGATTCGTTGACAAGCGGTCATTTGAGATCACTTAAAAAGGGTTTTTTTTTTTTAATTGAAACCTTGTATATTTCTCAAGCTAATTAGTAAAAAATTGATCTTGATGGAGGGAATTTTTTTTGGAAAGAACTGCGAGCAATGTTATTTCTCAAGCGAATTAGTAAAAAACATTGATCCTGTGAAGTACCTGTTATGCGATCCGATCCCATTGACAGTGTAGAGATTAACCAACACATCCGAGCAAAGGGGCAATTGAAGAGCAAGTGGTTGATGTCTTCGTGGTCACCAATGCAGCTTGCACATGTAGGATCATTTCTGATATCTCTAGAAGCTAGGATTGATCCCAAAGGTAGAGCTTTGTGCAATAAACGCCAAATAAAAAGCCTAATTCTGGGAAGAACTGAGCCTTTCTTCCATACGCTCCTCCACAATCTCAGATTGACGTTCCCCTGGATTGGAGACACCTCCTAATTGAACATAGGCCTTGCTAACCGCATAATCACATTTGTTGCCATCTTGTGTTGAGAAGATGAGTAACAGAGAGCAATCACACAACACAGAAAGAAATAAAATTGAGAAAGAATTAAAATCAGAACACATAGATTTTACGTGAGAAACCCTCTAGGGGAAGAAAACCCACGGCCGCTCGCCGAAACAAAATTCACTATTTCTCAAAATCAGTTACAACGAATTACAGAGAGATTTAATGCATATATAAAATACAAAACGCACTGAAATGACGTAAAAACAGACTAATCTGAACCGCACATCTTAATGGGTAATTTGACTAATCTGGACCGTCGGTTAAAAGGATTTTCATGCAATTGCTTTGTAACCTCAAACATCGCTTGCAGGGGGCTGCTGCCCCCTATCACCTCCCGCATACTCCTAGAATCAGGCCCACATATATAACATCTTGAAGATTAGTCGATCAGCACCATGGTTTTGATCTGGTGGCTGAACTGTTGAGACGATGTTTACTGTGCAGACATAGCCTAGCAGTTCTGTCATCCTGGCCACATCCCACGATGCCATGTCAGATGTCAGAAGGTCTCTAACCCGCAGATTGGCCTGAGCATGATTTACTGGCCTCAACTCTGGGGCTTGTGGCTACCATTGTAATTGTTTGAGTTATCAACAAAAGATGGTTGCTTCAAATCTTAGTCTTTGGGTTATTGTTTGCATTTCCATGACATCTTGAGCTAATCCTTAGCCACATGTTCTTTCTTTTAAATTCTGCATCTGTAAAAAGAAAATATTGGAGGTGACTTTGTAGTCAAGTTGTGTATAAAAAGGCAGTTAGCCGAGTTAAAAAAACTTGTAAATTATAAAAATGTTCAGGATAACTCATTGCATAATGCTTGTTTATTATAGCAGTTGCAGAGGGTAAGAAAATAGTGACAGAAAATTAAGCACATAAAATGGCAATATAACTCATGTATAGAGGAAAGAAATGGCTTATTAAAGAACAAATATAGAAGATGTTAAATGTCACGAGTAGAATTGTTTAAGTTCACCAAGTTTTTAGTGAGTTTAATAAAATTTAAAATCTATCAAATTGACTTCAAATTACAAATTTAAACTGTAGACACTGATTTATTTCATGAGTTATACATTTAAAATAGAGTATTTTATTCTTTTAAAATAGGAAGCTGATAATTGTACCCCAAACAAAGTACCCGTGCACGTCCCCCAACTTTGTAGAATATCGGCGACAAAAAGATCAGGTTTTCATACAGCGCAATAACAGTAACAATCTTTATTTATTGTATAGAATTTTGCTGCATGAAGAAAAAAAACACTCTGTTAAACAAATTTAACAAAAGCACTGCCAAATGCAGTGAAGCAATAATATAATTTAAACATATAAAGAAAAGCGTTTAATCTACTGCATTCAAGTGTTTAACTTTCATTGTAAATGTGTTAAATTTTTATTTTTAAAAACAAAAATGAATCCCTGAATTTGTTCCCGAGCAAAAATTTACAGATCTAAACTGGAACCAATTCCCAAGCGCATCCCCAAGTACGAAATTTACACCTCTAAATTTGTACTATCCCCGAGGGCATCCCCCAGCACAAAATTTATTCATTTGTGCAGAATGTGCCAGGAACAGTACATGTGAACAAGTAAAGCATGTAAACCAATATGTACTAGTAAGCAAACAACATAAACAAAGCATTGAAAATTTGTGCATATAAACATCTGTTTACAAATACATTTTAAAGCATATAAACCTGTGTTTACAAACACATTTTAAAGTTTATTCTTCAAATGCATTTTAAAGCATATAAATCTGTGTGTAAAGCAAGTAAACCAATATATACTGGCAAGAAAACAACATAAACAAAGCAATGAAAATTTGTGCATATAAACCTGTATTTACAAACACATTTTAAAGCATATAAACCTGTGTTTACAAACATTGAAAAATTTGTTATAAACATATAAACCTGTGTTTACAAACACATTTTAAAGCATATAAACATATGTTTGTAAAAATTAAAAAATCTGTGTTACGAACATATAAACATGTGTTTACAAACACATTTTAAAGCATATAAACCTGTGTGTAAAGCAAGTAAACCAATATATACTGGCAAGTAAATCTAGGAGACAGCACAATATTTAGTTTAACATATTTGAAATTAATAACATAAACAATTAGCAAAATTTCAGTTACAAAAACTACATGACATCTGTTTGAACAGTCACCAAAAATCAGAAAAAAAAAACTGAGCCACTTTACCGGTAAATACTAGAAAATTCAGAAACATTAAGAAATACTGATTTATACTAAATTTTTTAGTTAGGCATTTAATTATAGTTACTGTTGAATTCGATATATGGTTGATTTTTCTTAGAATTCATTGTTATATTCTATCTATAACTCAGGCTAATTTTTTAGAATTCACTGTTATGTACTGAAAATTTTGCTCAATTTCCCTTCTAACAATATTTTTTACATTTAATTATCTAATTTGTGTTTAAAATCTGTGTTTACATTTTTTGCATTTAATTATCCGGTATATGGTTGTTTTTTGCATTTAAAATCTGTGTTTACAAACACATTTTAAAGCATATAAACATGTGTGTAAAGCAAGTAAACCAATATATACTGGCAAGTAAACCTAGAAGGTAGCACAATATTTAGTTTAACATATTTGAAATTAATAACATAAACAATTAGCAAAATTTTAATTACAAAAACTACATGACATCTGTTTGAACAGTCACCAAAAATAAAATAAAAAACTGAGCCACTTTACCAGTAAATACCAGAAATATTCAGAAACATCAGGAAAAATTGACCCCTTCACCAGAAAATACCAGAAAGTCCAGAGATGTGCTGAACATAGTTTCTAAATTCTTCACTTTAGAAAACTGACCCTTTCACTAATTTGTCATTCTTTGTTGTCCTTCATAACTACATAGTTTCTAAATTATTTACTTTAGAGGTAAATAAACTAAATTCTCTAGTTAGACATTTAATTATTGTTACTGTTGAATCCGGTATATGGTTGATTTTTCTTAGAATTCACTGTTATATTCTATCTATAACTCGAGCTAATTTCTTATAATTCACTGTTATATACTGGAAATTCTGCTCAATTTTCCTTATAACAAATTTTTTGCATTTAATTATCCAATTTTCTTGAAGTGATATGCTGAATAATTTTTGCATTTAATTCAAGTGTTTAATTTTCATTGTAAATGAGTTAAATTCTTATACCTGTGAACAAGTAAAGCATATAAACCAATATATACTGGCAAGCAAACAACATAAACAAAACATTGAAAATTTGTGCATGAAGCAAATAACATGTGTTTACAAACACATTTTAAAGCATATAAACTTGTGTTTACAAACATTGAAAAATTTGTTACAAACATATAAACTTGTGTTTACAAACACATTTTAAAGCTTATTCTTCAAACATATTTTAAAGGATATAAACCTGTGTGTAAAGCAAGTAAACCAATATATAATGACAAGAAAACAACATTTTAAAGCATATAAATCTGTGTTTACAAACACATTTTAAAGCATATAAACATGTGTTTACAAAAATTAAAAAATCTGTGTTACAATTATATAAACCTTTGTTTACAAACACATTTTAAAACTTATTCTTCAAACACATTTTAAAGTATATCGACTTGTGTTTACAAACATTGAAAAATCTTCATTTAATGGATTACTTGTTCAAAATGGAAACTATATTTTAGTTATTAAATATCAAAAGCTGTTAATTTGCATAATTAAAATTAGAACCAATCCCCCATCGCGTCCCCGAGCTAACTGGGTTTAAATTGTACTTTAAAGTACTTTAAAGTACGTTCAAGTAAGTAGTTAATTAATTATTAGAGGACCATTAATAATCTGGGGGACTAATTCGGGGATTGGTGATTACAACTGTTCCTAACAGACTGTTTAAGAAATTAAAGCGCAAGACAAAAGCATGCAAAGCTAACGTTTAAAGCAATCAATATAAAACTGCAATGCGTTAAAACAATAATTCATTAATTAATGACAAATTAATAAATTACCGTTATTAGTGGATGGTTAAACCCAATTAAACTAGTTTGGGGACGGGCTCGGATTTGGTGGCTCGGGATACAAGAACATTTCTTTTTAAAATATTTAGGATATCATTTCAATTAACCAAGCAAATCCATATTTTTTTTTCAATTAACCAAGCAAATCCAGTTATCCGTTGAAACCGCTAAATATACGAGTTTGTCCAACTTCACGAGTTATATACATCATATAAATCCTACATATTTATCAAGCTATTTCATCTCAATTAACCAAGAAAATCCATTTTTCACTTATATTTAGCAGTAAGTTTAAAAATTAATCACTTTTTTTTTTTCATATTTGTATTTACTTTAAATTACTCTAAAAATAGATGTATGATTTTAGAGGCTAAGCCAGGACTGAAATTTGTAATTTATACCACCTCCAACCTCCAGTGTTGGAATTTTTTAATGTTGATGCTAGACACTTTCTTTTTTTTCCCCCTAAAAATTATTAATATTTTCCTAAGGATTTAAATTGATTTTGCATTCAAATACAAATATTCGGAGGCGTGGGTTGAGGAGTCTTATAATTTTTTTTTTAATTTAGTACTCCAGTAGAAATGAAAGTCAAAACTAGCGTATATGTATGCGAGGTTACTGTATATGATTTTACAGTGAATGAATTGAGATTTACTTTTCACATCTTAAACTCTAAACTCTAAAAATCAATGCTAAATATTTTTTTGAACTTTGTTCTTGAACTTGTCAATAAGTAATATTTAATTAAATCAAAATATCATCAAGTTAGAGACAACGATAAATACTTCTCATACATTATGATTAATACTTCTAAAAAATAATGATAAATACTTTATTGAACATCAATAAACAAAAATATTTATTAGCGGGAATTGTTATTAGAGGACAGTATAATTAATGCAGGGGATGTTATTAAAGGATAGTATAATTAATGCGGAGATTGTTATTTTTTTTTTATGGTTGGCAAAAGATATGCCAACAAATGCATTGATAAAGAAAAAATTTTTATATACAAGGCCCTAAAGTTACTCTTATTCTGCTAATATAATATTACAAGAATACTACCGTGACATCTCAATAATTACACAAAACTTGCTCAAAGGATAATTTCCATAGCCATATCATAAATTAGACCATGCACTAATTTCCTTTTGTTAGAGAATAGACTTCTATTTTTCTCTCGCCATAGGGCCCACATTCCAGTCGCCCATATAACATCCCAGTGAGCCCTTTGCATCCGTGTCATGTTATAGTGTCCCCGTATCCAAGCATGTAGGATTCCCCTCTCACTCCCGATTATCAAGTTATGGTGAGTGCCCAAACATCTCCAGAATATTCTTGCAAATGGACACTCCCACATCAGGTGATCCCTTGACTCCGTCACGCTGGAGTCACACAGGTGGCAACCCGGTTGCACTATGCATCCTCTTACACCGAGAACTTCCTGTGTTAGGATCTTATCCTCCAGCATGAGCCATATGAAAATCCTGACCTTCATGGGGACCTTAATTTTCCATAGCCTTCGCTGTGTCTGAGATCTTAGCCCCCGATCGTGCATGGTTGTATACTCTGTTGCACATGAGAATTTTCCAGTGCCGGTCCACCTCCAAGAGATTTCAGAACTAGTCCTATCCACCGAAATTGAGTAGAAAGGAACCATTATTGCGAGATCTTTTATAAAAAAGGACGCATCTTGTGCTGGTAATCTTAATTGCTCTGCCATAGTGATGCCATACAATCTTCTTATGGTGTTAGCCCATAGACCCGTCTAGTTGCTTTCCATTGTCCAAATCCATTTTGTCAATAGAGCATCATTTTGACAAGCCAGATTGATAACTCCCAGTTAGCTGGGCAGTTGATTCCCCTACATATCCCATTTCCTTTCCAAAGAAAATTTCTCCTCATTCTGTCTATATGTTGCATAACTCCAATTGGTATTTTAAGTATCTACATGTAATGCAAAGGCATTGCTGACAAAACTGCCTTGACCAGTGTGATTCTACCCCCATAAGATAGTAGGTTGGATGTCCATCCCTCCAATTTACCCTGTATAGCTGAGAGCATCGGTTGAAACTCGACCTTTCTCGATTTTTTGACTGTCAACAACAGTCCCAAATATCTAATTGGTAGGTTAGAAGATGGTGAGGACAAAATAGTCCGAATCTCCTGCACCATACCATATGGGATTGCTATTGGAACAAAACAGCTCTTTCCCCTATTTATTTTTAGCCCCGTCAGACCTGCATATGCATCAAGCACATGGGTGATAATTCTCAAAGTTGTTGGATGAGCCTCACAAATTATCAATGTGTCGTCTACGTACTTAATCGTTTCAGGGGATAAGAATACCAGAGCAGGCATCATTTGTACCGCGTTTGCTAGAAATCTATTTAACGAGTCTGCCACTAGGATAAATAACATAGGTGACAGCGGGTCCCCCTGACGTAGGCCCTGTCTATGTCGAAAATATCCTGAGTATATCCCATTTACCCTAATTGAGGAAGAGGATGAGCGCAGAATGCTCAGTACGGATGATGTCCATTGCAGTGGAAACTCCCTCTCGATCAGAAGGTTAATAAGAAAGCACCAATCTACTGTATCGAAGGCTTTCTCGAAATCTACCTTATATAGTACAGTCGGGAGTTTCTTCCTCACACAAAAACTCAGGAATTCCCTAGCTGAGAGAAAGGACTCCATTAATGATCTACCACAGAGATTGTTATTAAAGGACAATATAATTTAATGCGGGGATAAATGAAAATTATTAGCGGAACAAATGGGGGGATAAATGACAGTTAAAGAAGTTAATATTGAGAGAGAGAGTGCGGGTAGGGGTGTCAATGGTACCTTTTTAGCAGTTTACCCGACCCGTATCGTATTCGATAAGGCGGGTATGGGTATGAATTTTTTTTCATTAGCTTATTGGGTATGGGTATGGGTATGGGTAAGAATTTTTTTTCTTTAAATAAATGGGTAAGGGTATGGGTAATGACTATTTCGTACCCGTTACCCTATAGGGTAATTATAAAATCTAAATATATATTCAATTCAATTTTCAGCCCACTTAAATGTATATTCAATTCAATTTCCAACCCACACAAATGTATATTCGTATTTTTGAATTTTTATTCTTTATAAAAAATAATTTAGTTGGAATTGATTGCACATTTTTTTTATTAGAAATGCAATTATTATCCGTTATTCACTTGCTACCGTTTCGTTATCCGATAATATTAACGAGTAAGGGTAGGGTAGGGTAAGATCAATTTTTAATGGGTATGGGTATGGGTATGGGTATGAAAATGTCTCCACCCGACCTGTACCGTACCCATTGACACCCCTAAGTGCGGGGATAAATGGGGTGACAGGGTGAGGTGAATGATATAATTATTCATTTTTTTATATTAAAACTCATTCTAAATTTATAAAATACCTATTTTACCATTTGTTAAAAGTATAAAACTTCCCATCAAACTCAAATTTGAATCCGAAGGGTTCCTCTACCGTCCGATCCACGTGCATCGCAATAAGATTATTGCATGTTCGCTTCAAGATTTTTGCTAATCTAGTCCGCATGGATCTCAAAGCAATTTTGATCTGCGTGCATCGCATTAAGTACGTGCATATTGCTTTAATATTTGTGCGTGTTCGCTTCAAAATTTGTGCTGATCTAACTTGCACGGATCATAAAGCAATTTAGACGGTAGATGAACCTTCAAATTCAAATTAGAGTAAGATGGGCATTTTAATGCTTTTTATTAAAAGGGTAAAATAGGTATGTCATAAATTTAGAATATGTATTAATATAAAAGACAATAAAATTGATAAATATGTGAGTTTTTGAAATTTAGAAAGGAAAATATGTAATTTCAAAATTTAGAGGAAAAATATGTAATTTTGAAGTTTTTGAGAGATATACGTGAAATTCCATCCCTCTCCCTCCCCCCTTCCCCCTCAAAAAAAAAAAAAAATAATAATAAATTGAATGATTTAGAGCCGAATAGTATGAGTTCGAACTGTATTGGGTTCTTGGTCAAGGATATAATAAGACATGTCAAAGGAACCGGACTAAGATTTGACAAAAAAATGAACCTACAACTTGGTACAAAAGCCCAACTCTTTTGGGCTCATTAAAATTAAAATTGAGAAATTAGAAGATGATTATAATATTCTCAAATGCAAACATGCTCTTTTTGCTAAAAGTTAATAATATTTCTCAATCATTATAATTTGATTTATTAGATTCGTTAGAAAAGAAAGATACACTGATTCATTTAACTTTTTCATATTATCCTTATTTCTCAATTATTATAATTTAATTTATTAGATTCGCTAGAAAGGAAGATACACTGATCACTCTATGATGCTGGTATTCTGTTCGATGTTTTCCACTGAATTGTACATAACATGATTGCAGAAAGTTGAAGGGTGGAATTAGAAAGGGGTAGAATTATGGGTGCAACACAACTGAGGCCAGTAATGGAGGAAAGCAGGAACAGCCAATAATATGATGCGTCTTTAGGGGTGAAATAATATGGATACTATTCAATCCGTACGTATTTGATCCTTATTTAAAAATCTAGATGTAAATATTCGATATATGGATATCGGTGTGGATAAGAATACTGATATAGTTTTACGTTTCAATTATCTGTATTCGAATAGTAGATATATATCATGTATTATAATATATATTATGAAAAATTTATGTTATTCATTATTATAATTAAATAAATATTATGAATATTAATATTTTTATAATATTTTAATAAATATTCAATTTGATCTGAATCCGTATTTATATCTGTCTAATATATCTGATATATGTCCGTATCTGAAAAAAAAATATAAATATAATTTTACCGCTAATTCAGAATTCTAGTTGAAAACCAAAAAAAAAAAACACTGATTCAATGTAACTTTTCCATATTATCCTTATTTCTCAGTTATTATAATTTTGATTAGCCAGAATGAAATATACACTGATTCAATTTAACTTTCCTATGTTATTCTTATTTCTTAATTATTATAATTTAATTTATTAGATTCACTAGAAAGATACACTGACTCTATTCAACTTTCCCCATATTATCCTTCATCCAATGGACAAAATTAATTGTAATCTGTGTTTCTATTAAAAAACCTTAGCGGCAATTCTGTCTCAAAAAAATAAAAACCTTTGCGGCAATTTAATTGTACACGGTTTTCTGTGACCAACATTCGGGGTTAATATATTGACAGAACAGATTGTGCTTATGCAACGCACGAGTTATATGGAGCGCTGTTTTAACTCTTTGGTCTGTGCGCTGTACGAAGTAAAACTGCTCTGTTAACCTTACCCCTCTATCTGCCACTTGCCACCACCGCTGTAGGGGCCGTGTATACCCTATAACCTTCTCTCTCATATATATATACATACTCCCCCCCTTTCGTTGTTTCGTGTTACCCTTTCTCTTCCACCTTTAATTAATCTCTAAATGCATACACCATCAGCCTTCATGGCCTCGTCCAAACCATCGTTACCACTCAGTCTCTCTAGATCAAACCGCCTTCATGGCCTTGTACCACCAGTACCTTTCCCTTTAGGTACCAACCTAGTGATCATGTCCTCATCTTTGTTTTTTTACTTAGTTAAAATTACACGCTTAACTGGTGCTTAAATTAAAGTTGTGTTTGTTCCATGAAAGAACATATTGCCTCTCTTTCTCTCTCCATATCTCTCCTGTGGGTCATTTGGGGTCACTAGATAGCTAGGGGTCCGGTTTAGGAATAACTGCTCTTAAAAGATGAGTTAGTGGGTTCTAAGTTCCAACACTACTGTTGTGAAAAAGGTGTTTTGTTGGGTCCAGATTAGCAGAATAACACCTCTCCGTAAACATCAGATTTTATCAAAAATCTGATACCAAAAAAAAGTAAGAAATGTTTTGGAAATGACAAAGATGATCAAAAGGGATCTCCGTTTGTCATGAAATGGAGGGGAGAGTTTATGTAATTTTTTTAGTTTGTATCGCCTTTCTTTTTTCTTTTGTTTTAAACTTTTTTTGCGCGTGATAATTGTGTGCAGGTAATGGAAAGGAGCAAGCAGTGATGAAGGTATGGAAAGGATTGAGGTGCAGTTGTTGTAAATGTAACCAGTGGCAGCAACATGCGTTATCCAAAATCAAGACTCAAGGTGCCTATTCTCATCCATGCTTCCCTTGTGCTTCTTTGTTTCTTTCACATTGTCTTTTTTCATTTCTACTTTTTTTTCTCTTCATTATATATCCTCTCCATTACTATTACAAAGGAGAGACGTTTCACATATATATCAACTTCTAAATTCTAGAATATACCCTACATATATATGTGTGTGTGTAATAACGTATGCCTACAAATTTTAAGATATTATAATTAGGTTAGCTAAATAATATTCCATTCTAATGTACTTTTCTTTATTCTTTTGATTTTTGTTCCAAAATTCTAATACAAATAGATAATCAGCAAATACGTATTACAGACAATTATCTAAAATCAACTGTTGTATTTATAAGGAAACATAAGGAATAAAGATGCAAAAACTTTAGCTTTTGTTATCTTTTAGTGTAAGGATTTCCTTTTCAATTATTCTTATCCGTTTCATTAGGTAGAGGAATGTTTGTAAGCATTCCAATATTGCTGATGAATAATTATGCACGGAAGCAAACATGCATTTTTTCATGTGGTAGTTCTAGTGCATGAGCAAATATTATTCACCTTCTAATATTTCGGTACATCCAAATTAAATAATGAAGGGATATATTTTTAGTTTCCACGAGTCTTATGATATATCAATTAGTCCTACCAATAATTACTTGGTGGCAATGGCAGAGCCACGTACTGGCAG
This sequence comes from Carex pumila, assembly GCA_033356055.1. Taxonomy (NCBI): domain Eukaryota; kingdom Viridiplantae; phylum Streptophyta; class Magnoliopsida; order Poales; family Cyperaceae; genus Carex; species Carex pumila. The sequence goes on from JARJHM010000111.1 coordinate 132,577, forward strand.
GGGTCACCCCTGGTCCAAATATTTGTAGAAAGTGCTTCTATAATCATACTTATATATAATTATATTGAAAAGGTATCATCTAAATTTTGCTCTACAATATTCTACATCCTGGCTTAACTTTAATTTTTGGTGGTTATTACGATTTTATCATAAGAAAGTAAGAAACACAATAATTATTTTTCTTTAATACTAGTAGGGATATATTTTTGAGTAAATAATTCACTAATTAAAATTATATAAATTAAAATTTCTTCATTAAATGCTGCAGATGTGGGAAACGGAAGGAAGTTACAAGAAGTTACTAAAAGACATTTCACTCTAAAAGTAAAAACCCAGAAAAAAAAAATGTATTATGATATAAATTGGATAAATCAGTTATATATTTGAAATTAAATCATAAAAAATCGCTAGGAACATTTTGATAATTTCAGTGAATATAACTCCGGAGTAAAAAAAAAAAAAATATGATAATGTTGCATTTTGCAAATAACAAACAAATTTCTTATGCTGCTTTGTGTATAGTAGCTTATCCAGTACTTGTAATATAATAAGAAAATTAGACGACTGAAATGATAACCTATAAAATTAGTTTGTGTTTTTGAATACCAAAAAAAAATCTTTAACATCTTAGTTTGACATATACTTCAAGACGATATTTTCAAAGCTAGTCATAAATATATACTGTAAAAAAAGAAGCAATTCTTTCAAGAGGAGGATTCAAATGCCTTCATATTTTCGTGCCTCCATCTCTCTTCATCATTTTCAAAGTTCAAACAGTCGATTCAAACCGCTTAACCTGATTCCATATTTTCCATTAGTATAACCTCCATAATAAAATATGTTTGGAGACAAAATTTTATATTTTTAGAAATTTTTTTACTATTTTTTTAGATAGGTACAAAAATACTATTTTTAGATGGTTCAGATTTACTGATTTTGTACCTATCTAAAAAAATAGTAAAAAAATTCCTAAAAATATAAAATTTGGTCTCAAAACATATTTTAGTATGGAAGTTAGATTGAGTGGTTCGGATCAACTGTTTGAACTTTGAAAATGATGAAGAGAGATGGAGGCACAAAAACATGGAGGCATTTGAACCCTCTTCTTTCAATATGTTTATATGATTTTGGGGTTTACTCACTTAGTTTACATAGTAACTAAACTTAAAAACCAAATAATTTCATTTTCTCATTTCCTACACCATGACACAAGTTAGTATGAAATATTTCATACTCTCTAAAAATGAGAAGTTCTAGTTTTGAATGTACAATAGAACTTGAAGGTACTAGAATTATTATTTTGAAGGTAGAAGGGTCATTACTATGGTGATATCAAATTGAACAAATTTTATTATTTAAACTATGTGAAATAATCCATTAATTAGGTTAAATAATTGATCTTCAAAGTTAAGGCATGCGTGTTGGATTATGGAGCAAATCGTGTGAAAACTTTAGAAAAAAATAATAAAAAAAAAATGAAAAGAACTTCGTATTGCCCCGCAACTCCAAAATTCACTCATCTAGTTTCTTTTCTCTATTCCAACATTCTGTGTCAATGATTGGGTGAAATAATCATTTTTTTTTTTATTCAGATAGTTTAGGGAAAAGGTGTATTAATACTGAAGAAATTTCAATTGATTTATATATAATGATAATTGAAAATCTATGGTCATGATATATGCCAACCTGTGATAAATTAACCTCCATATATGTGGATTCCTCCTTTCCTTCTTTCGCTTTTCTAACTACAGTATAACAAGCAACGTGTTGCCTAGCTAGAACATGGTTATCATACTTTCTAGACTGCAATGATTCAGAAATTGTACTTAAGTAAAATCAAATAAATAGCCAGATAATTGGACCACAATATCAAGAATATGATTTGCGGATTATATTTCTGTTGTACATTTTATGCAAATTGTCATGTCATCATTGCAAGTAAATAAGATCTTATCATTGAACTGCGTTGGTGATTTCAATGTTATCAAGCTCCTGGCGACAAATGCCTAATTATAGCAAGTCATAATTTTAAGCCTAATTATTTTAGTTATCGTAGACAGTTGCAATTTTATTTGTTAGGTGTCTTTGAGTCGGGAGTTGCAAATATATAACAACAGCGCCTGTCTTGTACATGCAATTCACGGTGGAGCTTAAAATCGTTTCATATGGCACACGTTTACAATTGTCAAAATGATATTAGAAGGAGAACTATCTCTAGTGCGGAACTAGTAGATTTCCAGGTTTTCCATTCTCGATTTTCTCACACAATCTTTTATGAGAAGCCACTGACATATGGACCCTACAAGTAGGAACAGAGTAAATTTCTACCAGAGGAGCCCAGAACTCTACACTTCTTCCTCATCTAGATCTCTAATTTCTATACAAATAAATTTTAATATATTTTAGTAATATGAACAATTAAGCACAGAACAAAGGGTACAAACCTCCAATGTTTATATATCTTTTACCAATGCATCATTGATCTATATTGTTAAAATAATATATAAGTGTAATGGTCCGTACAAAATTGTGTACCAAAATTTGATAGCTGACTCAATGGGTGCATTTGGCCTGACCCGCTAGCTCTGCTAGCAGGTTCAACATGGACCAATAACGTACTTGACCCACTAACATTTCTGATCTAGTTTGAACCTTCATCGTTTGAAATCTAAGTTTTGATAGAGGCAGGGTCCTCGGCATCAAAGTAAATCGCGATTTAAGAAAGCATCCCTGAATTTTAACACCCAATAAAGCATCAACTCTCAGCTGTAACTAATTACGTAGCCAAGCACTGAATTATTGCAAAATCTCCACTACATTAAAGGTTCTTAAACATCGAAAAACAAAGTTCAGGTAATTGAAAAAAAAATCTCTTGCATAATCTTTTGTATAATTTTTTTTCCGCACTCTTGAAACATCTCTATATCATCAGGGTTTTTGTGAAAATATTGGAGTGCTTACAATTTTTAAAATGGTAATTTATACAAGTTGGACTAAGAGAAGGTTTTGTCGAATTAAACCTGAACCAAAGGTCACAAGTTTGTCAAGTTTTGAGTAGAGAGACAAATAAAAACTCAAATAATACTTTTATTATATTACAAACAGTACAATCTTACAATACAAACGCTTTCTACTAAAACCTCCAAACCGACTAACTAGTGCTCTTTCTTGCAAAGAGGAACTTCATATTTTGCTTGGAGAGCCAAGGCCCCCCTATTTATACTTCTAGAATTAATTAATTATTCTGAAATATCTATCCAAAATAAAAATGGTCCTAGATATTTTGAAATATTTCAGATAAAAAATAATAGCCTTCTAGAAATGTCTAGTTTCTAGACATTATTGTTGATTTAATTTGGATTGTTGACTCTGTAATGTTGCCTATATTTAACATCAAGGGCTCGATAATGATGCTTAGCGTACAGTGGTGGTTCTAAATACTGGATTATATGGTCATGATATATGTGAACATAGAACCTTAAAAACTGAATTGATAGTGACCTTATTATTTCCAGAGTATTCTTCTTCTTCTTTTTTTTTTTTTTTTTTTTTCTCAAATTCCTTCTTAATTGTTTATAAAAACAAACTTATTTCTCAATACCAATCACTCTTTGATTATTAAATAGTTGATCATCAAATGTTATGATTCACAATGTCTCAAGTAGTGGGTATTCTCAGTTTTCTACAAATTTACAGAATACTTAAGTGTCATGTACATGGATACCCATTTTATTAGATTTTATATACAGGTCACAGAATGCAATTCATCAGTGGTGTTGCAGCTGCTAGATCTTTGCTGGATACTCTTCCAACCGATGAAGAAACAGAGGCATTACCAAAGCTGGCTACTTATTCTAAAACTCATTTATTTTACAAAATTATAACTTCCATAAGAAATGCTTTTCCATACATTGTTTTGCAGCTGTCAGATGGAACAAAATTATCAGAAATGGTTCATCAAATCAAGGATATGTTAAAATCAATTAATGATGGAGAAATTAGCGTCTCAGCATATGACACAGCATGGGTTGCGTTGATAAAAGACATCAATGGGGGTGAAGGTCCCCAATTTCCATCAACCATTGAATGGATTGTCTCCAATCAACTGCTAGATGGATCATGGGGCGATGCAGCTTTTTTCTCAGCACATGATCGGATGATCAACACTCTTGCATGTGTCATTGTGCTAACTTCATGGAGGATTCACCCTGAAAGTAGCAACAGAGGTAGTGACTACCAATTCAATAAAAGGAATCACATATATTTGGTCTAATATTCATAAATTAGCACCTGTGGGTTTGTAGTTTTTATTTATTTAAGACAAACAAGGAAATTTTTGTGTTTTCTGTTAGGTTTGGTATTTCTTCGTGAGAACATGTGTAGATTGGCAGAGGAAGCACCCGAGCTTATGCCTATAGGATTCGAGATTGCGTTCCCTTCTCTAATGCAAATGGCGAAGGATCTTGGCTTAGAAGTGCCCTTTGACGATCCCATCCTGCAAAATATAAACGCCATGAGAGACATAAAACTTAAGAGGTTCAGTGAGGCCTTGCATATATAGATATTGTTTTAAGATACGATCTAGTTGAGGTGTTTATTTTTCGAGAAACTCATTCAAGTTTTGACTGAGCTAGTAACCAAGCAAGATGTTGGAATGCCTACAATTAAGTTATTCAAGTATTATCACTTTGATCAGGTTACGCACTGGTGTCAAGATGTCTAAAAATTTAATCTTTAACAGTAATATTTTGAAAAAAAAATTTGTTTTGTTTATTGCATTTTGAATAGGATCCCAAAAGATGTTATGCATGAAGTGCCAACGACACTCCTTCATAGTCTAGAAGGGATGCCTAATTTAGATTGGGAAAGACTTCTCAAGCTCCAATGTGATGATGGCTCTTTTCTATTTTCTCCTTCTGCTACTGCATATGCTGCTATCCAGACAAATGATGAGAAATGCCTTGGTTATCTTCAACAAATTGTTAATAGATTTCACGGAGGAGGTAAATAATATTAATTGTTTATAAAATATTAACTTGTTGATATGTACCACAATTTATAAACAAATGTCTTCCATCATGCACTTAAAACATATAATTTGGCAAATTTTCATTTGATAACCTTCATAATTAGTAACAATGTATTTTTCTTTTGTTTTCCTTTTTCCTTCTGTGCTGTTAGCTCCGAATGTTCATCCAGTTGATCTTTTTGAACACATATGGGTTGTTGATAGATTGGAGCGCCTTGGCATCTCTCGGTACTTCAGAACTGAAATTGGCAGCTTGTTGGATTATGTCCATAAGTACATAGCTCCTCTTATCCTAATATTTATCATTAATTTTTTTTTTTTTGTGCAACTCAAGTACTAATGATCTAAGCATGTATATAACAGATCTTGGAGTGATCAAGGAATATGTTGGGCAAGGAATTCGAGAGTACATGATATTGATGATACGTCAATGGCATTCCGTCTCCTTCGTTTGCATGGATATGAGGTCTCTCCATGTAAGTTGTAACAAACAGTGGCTTGTTTCCAACTTTCTTGCATTATTTCTATATTACAAATCTTTTCTTGCTAAAAGAGGGATGTGGTAAGGGTACAAATTACCAATATCAATACATTTTCAACAAATCTTCAAATATTTCCCCAATTATACCTACTGCCATTGTGTCTTAACAATATTGTTGTTACTGTTGAATTAATTTTAGGTGTATTTAAGCATTTTGTGAAGGATGAAGAGTTCATCTGCTTTGCAGGGCAGTCAAATCAAGCTGTGACCGGCATTTATAACTTGAACAGGGCTGCTCAGATCATGTTTCCAGACGAAGATATATTGCAGCAGGCGATGAACTTCTCTTGCAAGTTCTTAAGAAAGAAGCAAGCTTTGGACCAGCTAAGAGACAAATGGTTTATTACAAAGGACCTCCCTGGAGAGGTAGGTAAATGAACTTGTAAATGTCTTTATGTGGAATGAGAACTTGAGCAATTTTTAATTTACATCATTTTGCTTTCAGCATTGATTCATTATTAAATAGTTCAAAATGAGGAGAAAATTTCTTCTTTTTTTTTATACCAAATATTTCCTTTTGTAATCTTATATAGTTTTGCAAACCATTTACATGAAAAATCATTTTGTGCAGATGAAAAATTTAATGAATTTAAAGAAAAAAAAAACCTTTGAAGCATTATGATAGCGTTTATTAGTAAAGTTGAGATTCTTTATAAAAGAAATTAAATGCAGGTGGAATATGCATTGGATTTCCCATGGTATGCGAGTCTACCACGTGTTGAAGCAAGGATGTACTTGGATCAATATGGAGGCAGCAGTGATGTTTGGATAGGGAAAACTCTTTACAGGTAATTTACGCAATTTGCATGTATCAAACATACATTTTTGCTATTGCTGACATCTAGACATTCTGTGTTATTTGTTGGTAGGATGCCACTTGTTAGCAACGATTTCTATTTAGAGTTAGCAAAAGGGGACTTTAACCACTGTCAAATGGTACATCAACTTGAGTTGCATAACCTACAAAGGTAAAATTATTTTCAAATCGAAGCAATGCTTGCAAATTGAATTTATATGACATCTGCTTATGATTGGCAATGGTGTGGCATATAACTTGTAACAGCTGGTACAAGGAAACAGAGCTAGAGAGGTTTAATGTGAAGAGGAAGGATGTCCAGAGGGCTTATTTTTTAGCAGCATCCTCAATTTTTGAACCAGAACGAGTACCTGAGCGACTTACTTGGGCCCGGACTTCTTTACTTGCTGATGCTATCACTTCATTCTTTACTGACGATGGTTGCTTCTCGGGAAAATTACATGAGTTCATTCTCAATTTTCTTGGGAAAAAGAGTTCCAATATTAGCTCTCCTGAATGTTTTATCAAGTATGTCCTGTTTATACTTTATAAAACTCATTTGAGCCAATTTATGTTTTATACTAGTTTTATCACATTGAAATATACAAGTACATACCTTTTTCATATAAGCAAATATCAGTTTGTGCTTTATATACCGACTTTGTTCATAAATAAATCTACTCCTGACAATATAAGGACACCTTTTCCTGTCAGCTTTAGAGAGATGACTAATGGAAAACGTACTAATAATTAGGTCAATTGAGTAATCATAGAGGCTCCAACACACAAAAGCTTTATCCACCAATTAGCTATAGGCTTGAGAACTCAATCTTTTTTATATATATAAATAGTATTTACCCTTTACATATAAGGAGTCAACTCAACTGTCATATCACTTTATTCTGACCAGTTAGGTAGTGTAAGGTACAAGAAATCCCTTAATTCCCCTGTCTCTGATCATCACTATTACATAAGTTGAAAATCCCAGCTTCAATTGACAAAATTTGAATTAGAGAAGTGAGGTATCTCTTCTCTAGTTTAATTTGAACTTTTCTTCGATTCTATTCCATAAGACTAACTAATATACTCTCTCTCTTTTTTTTTTGATGGTTAGCGGCAAAGATATACTCTCTTTCTTACTTCATATTATCTTTGTTCTCTTAACGTATCCCTCTAGGGCCACACAACATTTGTCTGGTGGATTATAATTAATAACACAGATACTATCTTGTCTCTAGAGCATTTTTTTTCTAATACTAAGTTAATTAACAAGCATAACAAAGAACTAGTGACTACAAAGATTATGTAAGCAACTTTATTTCAAAAGATCAAAGGTACGAGAGAATTTTCACCTGAAACCTGATGTACTTATCATTTTCCATGTATTTTTTATGAATGTTTTAAACAAAAGTTTAATTGTTCATTTTCCAAAAATATTATTCACAGCATAATTGTTAAAGAAATTACAGTACAGTTTCATTAAGTTGCAAAAAGAAAAAGAAAAATGCAGTTCTCTCAATCAAGAAAATGATACATACTTCACAATCTTTGAATTACCATCAGAAGAAAATCATCCGAGTTATTGACTTGAAATATAGAGAGTATGCATTCTAAGAACCAGTGATGACTGTTTAAACTTAGAAAATCTTCGAAGTCGCATTCAATATTTGCGATATATTATTATGCTTTTTTATTTGCTTTTTAAATTGGAAGTATATTGCATTCAATATTTGCGATATATTATTATGCTTTTTTATTTGATTTTTAAATTGGAAATATATCGCATTCAATATTTGCGAGGTATTTTAACATAATTTCATTATTTAACTAGCATATATACTAAAAAAAAAGTTTATGTTGCAGGATTGAAGAGCAAAACAAGAGAAAAGACGGTTTAATGTTGGTATCTGCTTTAAATCAAACACTAGAACTCATGTCTTCGGAGTCGTCCTCACTATCACAAAATCAGGGCAAGCAAGAATACACCTATCATTATTTAAGACATGCTGTAAGTTTATTCAACCTTTTTATTATGGTAGTTTTTCAGGTTGGTAAGTGGTAAATTAGAAATATTACATCATGCTGCCACACCATATTTTCTTATTAGTTCTTCTCATTGTCTTGCAGTGGATGAAGTGGCTTCTGGCATGGCAAGGCGGTGAAGCCGACAACAGGTTGAGTTCTACAGGCCAAATGGGGTTACTTTTAGTTAATTCAATAGAAATATGTGCAGGGCGATTTGGTTGGGATGATCTCAGATTTGTAAGTGAAAACTATACAAAGATTTCACAACTCACTGCTTCAATCTGCTACTGGCTTCATCAAATAACACTTCAGTCCAAGGCATGTTCTGTTTTTTTTGTTTATTTGTCATTTTATTTATTTAATGGCGAAGTCTCTCAAGTTTTGCATCATATTTAGGCCATCACTTTTATTTGTTGCTGTATTTCCCAATCTTTTTTAAGGAACCTTTTTTAATTAGTTTACGCATAATTACGGTTAATCACAGTAATTTTTGCTCGATTACTGGTTCATATTTTTATTCCAAATTAGTACTACCAATAGTTATGTATACAGACAGCTAACACTCTGCAAATATGATTTACGTTAATTCAGTTTGTCTATACAATTTATAATAAAGACTTCATAGGTACCTTCAGCTGTATGGTAAAAACGATCAAATAGACGGTAATATTATTCGGCATAGCCAAACCAGTACAGGACGGACCCAGCTTGGTATGACTGGTGATAATTTAAGGTCAATTTTTTTTTTTGAAGTGTGTTATACTGTCAGAATGTTTTTCGGTGGAAAAGCATCGAGTGCATGCAAATCAGTTCCTTCACTGGGACCTAGCAACTAGCATTGCAAAAGTGTCTTGCTTTTTTATCTCTTTTAGACAACAAAAGCTGAACTAGAAAATATTCTTTTCTTTTCGGCTGAACTAAATAAAATATTTCAAAGAGAAGATGTATAAATAGGGTCTGACGTTGACCACTTTTAATGATTATGCTCCAAATGATAAACTTAGGTTCTTCTGTGGAATCTAGTGTGGGACCAGTTGTCAGATTACCCATTCCATGAATGGTCACAATATGACAACTGAAATAATGCATGATAAAAACAAAAACAAAAACAAAAATTACTTGTGCACAATTTATTACAAGCCTTATTCTCAGTATTTAATTGTTAGTTCCAAGTTACACTGGTTTATATATAATTAAGGTATTTAATAAGATCCCCCTTTTTATTTTTTGTGTGTGTAGGATTTGACCAGGCAACAAGGAGACCAAATCAGAGTTGACAAGGAAGTAGAGAGAGAAATGCAAGAGTTAGCCCAACTACTGATTGAAAGCCCCAATTTTCATGAATGCAACACCAAAGGAACCATTCTAAGTGTTGTCAAAAGCTTCTATTATCTAGCTCATTGCTCTCCTCTTACCATTGACAAGCACGTCTCTATGGTCCTCTTTGACAAAGTTAAGTAAAACCATCTAAAATGACAGGGTATAGCAAAATAATAAAAGTTCTTTTTCTTTCAATAGAAATGATGGGTTTTATTTATAGAACAATTAAAGAGTACTAGATATTTATGGAACATATTCTTGTACTGTTAAATTGGTGAAAATAAAATTAATATATGTGCTATGTCTATTATATAATATGTTTCAACGAGTACATTTTTTTCGTTTGACCGCGTCACAAAAAATCTTTGAGCAAATTAACTCGGGTTTATCAATGTAGAATAATTTATAAAAATGGGAAAAGAATGAAAAGCGGAGTATCCTGCCCATGACTGGATTAGAATGTGAATTGGTAACCTGTTAGGAAAGACAATATATTTTGAAAAAAAAGCCGGGTATCATTGGATAATTCTAGCTAGCGTGCAAGCAACTTTTTTATTTGATATTTTTTAAAAATATTATTGAATTTCAAAAATTAAAATTTAATTTAATGTTTCTTCATTTATATTTGTACATGTAGTAAATTTGGATTGATCTGTGATGCTTTAATTAGTCTTTCATCAATAAATTTAAAAATATTTAAAGCGAAGTTTTGATGTATGATGACCAGTTAAATTTTAAATTAACTAAAATTTAATATGCATTTTATCTAAAAAAAAAATGAAAACACAGCTAACTACATGAACAATATTTTTCAAAATATCAACAATACATAATAGGAAGTCTTGCTATTTTAATTAGATGTACGCTAAATTAGATGACTACATCAGTCAATTCTAATGTTTACTACAAAAGTTCTGATTTTTTTATTTATATCCAAAAAATAAATAAAATTTTAAAAAATATTCAAATCCTGACTGAAATTCGAAAACTATCCAAACCGGTGCTCCAATAACTGGAATAGGCCCTTCTTTCCGATCAACCAATTCCCAGATTTAAAGAAATAGTCCGGTTAATGGTTAACCGGAAAGGTTATTGGTATAGTGCAATTTTAATATAAATCCGGTTAAGGGTGCACCGGTTTTGGTTTTTTTTTGTATTAAAATATTATAAATGTTGAATATATTTCTTTGAAAATTTGATTTATTAGAAAGATTGCAACAAATAACCCATATCAATATTTTTCAGGCCGGATTTTTCACGGCTATAAGAAAAATTAATATATTTATTTATCTGTTATTGGAAAAAAAATAAAAATGCTTGGATTGTGAATTATTGATTCCGATTCAAAAGTCACTTCTAGGTAATCCAGAAAATATTGTGATATTTCTAGTACATTTAATTTATTAAAAGTTGTATCTATTTTGAAAATTCTTTTTGAAAAACAATCATTAAATAAATTAAAGTTTTTGTTTTTGTTTTTTTTTTAAAATAGATACAACTTTTTATAAATTAAATGTACTAGAAGGATTACAATATTTTCTTAATTATCTAGAAGTGACTTTTGAATTAGTATCAATAACTCAGAATCCAAGCATTTTTTTTTCAATAACACATAAATAAATATATTAATTTTTATTACAGCCGCGTAAAATTCGGCCTGAAAAATATTAATCCGAGTTATTTATTGCAATCTTTCTAATAAATCAAATTATATTGTATTCCATCTACTTTCAAAGAAATATATTCAACATTTATAATATTTTAATACAAAAAAAAACCAAAACTGGTGCACCCTTAACTGGATTTATATTAAAATTGCGCTATACCAATAACCTTTTCCGGTTAACCATTAACCGAACTATTTCTTTAAATCCGGGAATTGGTTGACCGGAAAGAAGGGCCTATTCCGGTTATTGAAGCACCGATTTGGATAGTTTTCAAATTTTAGTCAAGATTTAGATTTTTTTTTTTTATTTTATTTATTTTTTGGATATAAATAAAAAAAAATCGGAAAAAAGTTAGATGTACGCTAAAATTATAATTATGTCTCAAATTTAGCTTTCGGTGTATACTCATCACCATATACTATTGAAATTAAAATTTTTTTTAATCATGCTATTTTCATTAGTGTCACTTTCTCTATTTTTTCAACTAAACTTGTATAAAACTGATTTAATTAATATCCCGAGTCTTGCTACTTTGCATGCTACATACCAATGAGATGGTATGGTCTGCTAAGGTTACTACAATTGCCAATTACTTCGAACTAGTGAACTATTACTATCTTTGTCATCTTTTTTTTTTCCTATGATTTTGAATCTGAGCTGTCAACGAGCTAAGTTAGGCAAAACTTGCACTTGATCTCATGCCAGAATGCGAGTCAATCACGAGAGGAACCGAGCTAGTTTGTAACATAGCTCGTTCAAACTGTGTGCCATATATAGATCAAAGATTTTTGTCGATTTGATGTTCCACGCATATACCACAACTGAGAAAGAATTTCATCTTCTTCTTATATAATGAACTTCATACTCTCATGATAGACATAAAAAGGGATAGTGAAAGAATCGGAAAATAACTCCATCTTCTCTTTGTAACGATCTGAAACGAGCCAACCAGCACAAGCTGAGTTGGATCAAGCTTGAACTTGCTGATGACGAGCTAATTACGAGCTTTTTCCAAGTCTATCTTGAACGAGCCACGAGTTTTTTCGCTGGCCCTAGTTTGATAGCTTAACAGGTCTTTATTTTAAATCTGCGCAGAAGGGAGCACTGTCCAAAACCTAACTTTTGAATAGAGACGAAAACCGAATAGTAGGTTGAAGTTTTTAACGAAATAACAGATAGCAAGACCTCAGGCTGTTTTTTTGTTTTTCTTGTTTTTTTGGTGAGGGGGGGTGTGTGTGTAAAGCTAATAATTCTGTTAAGAAAAGCAATGGTGAATGGTGTGAAACATGTCACTATGAGAACAAGTGATTGATGAGCAGAGAGAGCCCCAGCCTTTCTATCTCTCAGAGTGTTCTTTTTAGTCTAAAAGATGCATGGGTAGTGCGATCACTCTCATCCATATATTATTAGAAAAAAATAATATGAAGAAAGAATTTTAATTTCCTAAGAGAAAAAGGAATATGAAAAAAAAAAAACAAAAAAAAGAGAAAAAGAAAGAGGGAAGGCTTAAAAGTTTCAGCTTTCCAGACCCCTTAAAAATAGTTTTAACCTTTTAAAAACAAAGAAATTTTTTTTTTTTGCTGCTGAATAGACTACAAAGCTGAAATTTTTATTGATAGGAAAATAAAAAAACAAAATATTAAAAACGAGAATGGATCTGTATAAATTTTAAAAACAGGAAGGGGTACGCGGCCCATGGCGTCCCTGAGGGACGCCATGCCAAATTCTAGTCTGACGGAAATTTTTTTTTGGAAAAACCCTGGGATGCCATGCCATATTTAAGTCCATGGGACGTCATTCCAAATTCTAGTCCGACGGAAAAAAAAAATTTGAAAAATCATGGGACGCCATGCCAAAATTAGGTTCGACTAAAAAAAAAAAATGGAACGCCATAGCCCAACTATGGTCCGTTTAATAAAAACATATTTCATTCTTTCTCCGCTCCAAATAATTTATCTCTCCGAACTCCAACAACGACAGAAAAGAAAAAGAAAAGAAGAAACCCCCAAAACAGCAACAGCCCATTGTTGTTGTTGATGGTCCCTATCCCCTTCGTCTAGGATTGTGGCGTCCCACTTCCTCCACTAGTCCTGCTGGTCCCACTGGTCCCACTAGTATCGTGATGTCTCAAATATTGCTAAGTTTTTTTTTTTTCATAATTGTTCCGAATTAGTTAAAATTAGATAGTTTACTAAATAATTTAGTTTGGTTTTATTTGTATGATTAAAATAGATTTTTATTTATTATATTAATAATTAGGTTAATTAATTTTAAAATGTTCTTAAGCATCATATTTTACGGATGTCAATTATAGTTAGAACAATTAGATATTTACTATACAAAAGAAGGCTTTATTATTTAAGCAAAATAGATTAATTTAGTTATGATGCCAATTATATGTCTATTTGTTTTTTTTAGGCATGTTACAAAATAGATTAATTTAGTGAGCATGCATTGTTTTTTTATGTTCATTTAGGGTTGGATTATGGATGTAAATAATTTAGTGAGTACAATAATAAAATATGTTGTTTTTTATGTTTATGTTTATTTTGGTTAGATTATGTACATTTAGGGTTTGGATATGAATCGAAGTAGTTCTACTACATAAATTATAAATGAATATATGCATGTTCGATATGATGATAAATTAATGAAAATATTATGCATGCAGGATGTTAGCCTCTCGTGGTGAGTATGGCTATCAAAACACTAATGATGTGTTTGAAGATGTAGTGACTCAAACTCAATCATCAAATCATTTTAGTTCGTTATTGTGGATGGCACATCAGCAACATCGAAGTTCATTAATTTTTACCGATGTAAGTCACTGAATTTTTTGTTTAACTTGTACTTATTTTAATTCATGGTTTCATTATTTTTTAAGTTAATTTTTGTAACTATGGTAGCTTAACAATGGAGTGAGGGCTCGAGGGCACAAGCACATTATTCTGTACCATTAGCAATGTGAAGACATTAGCAATGTGAAGTCTCGGCTTATATCAAGTGTCTCAAATGAAGGTTGCAAACATCGATTCTTTGCTTCTCAGTGGTCTCTTAGAGCATTGGCGACCAGAGACTCATACATTTCATCTCCCTGTAGGTGAGAAGACCATTACTTTAGAGGATGTTTCTTGTTTGTGGGCTTTGCCAATTACAGGGATACCGGTGACTGGTATGTCAGATGGTAATTAGGAGGGTTTGGTAAATGAGTGTCTTGGAGTTAGGGCATGGGATGCATTGATGAAACTAAAGAAAAAACCTTCTCAGATTAAAAAATCTGGGTATGCCGTAAACTTAAAAAGATTGCGAAATCGGTTTAAAGCCATGCCTTCGAGTTAGGGGGAGCCTACACCAAACAGATACATTAATATACAAGAGCTTACATACTCGATTTGTTTGGGTCTTTACTTTTTACCGATTCTTCTGGAGATTCGGTACCGGTGATGTATTTCCAATTTCTCAAGGATCTCAATATGCCTAGGCAATACAATTGGGGTGGAGCTGTTTTAGCATTGTTGTACAAGAATCTATGTTGGGGTGTTACCCGTAAAGCTAAAATGGTGAAAACACTAGCGGGTCCAGTGGTTACTTTTACAGCATTGGGCATGGTCGCGGTTGCAAACTGAACGTCCGTGTCCATACAAAGGTTGGGCTCTTGATTGGGGGAGACCGGATTGCCAGTCTTGCCCTGCATTTGGAGCTAAGTGGTGTGGTGCCCTTGAATATAAACAATCTCATGGGAAGGCTGGAGTCAAATACTTTCGCAATCAGTTGCAGGATTTGCGGGAGGGCAACGTAGATTGGGAGCCATACAAACAACTGTGGAGTCGTATGCCATCTTGAGTTCACCAAGATGCCGAGTTTTTTCGTGCCCGTGTGCCATTGGTATATTCTGGATTATTGAACATCACTATCCTGATCGAGTGATGTGCCAGTTTGGGTATCGACATGCCATCCCAGTACTCGAGCCACTCCCAAAGGATGATGTACGTAAATTACACAAGTATGTTCATAGCAGTATGTTTACTACTAATTGGTCAGTCGAGCATCAGACATACGTGACTCGGTCATCGAACCACAGTAGCAATGCTGTCGCACCAAGTGAACTTTTTTCCTGCGATCAGATTGAGTCATATCAACGGTGGTTCCATCAAAATTGCATGTACAATATCTTCGAGGTACCTCAGGTGCTCGCTGGTGTTATGTCAATGAATCTTGATGATAATAACAATAGTGAATATAGATACATAGCTAACGGGCCAAGGAATACACGTGAAGTACATATACTTGACTTAGACTCTTCATTATTAAATATACACATGAGCTTATGTTTATATTGACTTGTTTAATATTTTATAGGCACATGCAGCTCTCGAGTTAGCAAAAAATGCCATCAATATGATTGCGAAGGGGATGAAAAAAGCGGGAAAGAAACTCATTAAAGGGATTATTGTTTGTGTTAGAGACAATGGGATAGAACCCTGACTATAAATGATGCTCAAGCAAGCTCACTTGCCAACAAATTATGAGGAGATCACATCGGATGAAAGTGAGGAGCACTTGGCTAATCATCAAGCAACCGTCAATCCTCACTACACATACACTGATTTTGTCAATACGGTATTTTTTTGTACAAATTTAAAATTTTATTTCTAGGCAAACCAATACATGTACACTGATTTTGTCAATATAGTATTTTACAGTTTTTAGGTGTGATATCAGCTAACAGTAGATTATTTACCTTCAAAGATTTTTTGTAGGGATTGGAGTCACAATATATGCCTAATTGGAGTGGCTCAGAGCTGCACGCAGAACTGAGTTATGTGAATCAGGTAAACAAGAAATAACTTGAAGGGAGATTTGAGACTTAGTTAGGGTTAGGGGCTAAGTTTACTTAATTACATGTAATTCGTATGGATTGGAGTCACAAAATGTGCTTAATTGGAGTGGCTCAAAGCCGCAAAACCGAGTTAGGGTTAGGGGCTAAGTTTACTTAATTACATGTTTCTCGTAGGGATTGGAGTTGTAGTAGGCGTTTAACAATTGGAGTGGCTCGCAAAATGCGTTTAACAAATTTGCAAGAGAGGTATATTTGAAACAACTTGAATGTATAATTGAAGATATTGCACCCTAAATTACACTTTTTTTTGTAGGAGTTGGTAACGCACATATTTGATCCACCAATGAACACGTATAATACAGTCACACCACCGCTAATGCCTGCATAATTTGATGACTCGCAGACTTTCTCACATCTATTTGAGACACTGCATCAGCAGTCATCTTATGTCGAAATTCAGCGTGATGCAGTTGTTGAGAATCAGTTGCCCGTTACGAATCCGAGTAGTAGAATGGGTTTGGTCTACAAAAGATGTAAGAGAGTCAAGAAGAAACCAGACAAATTTACCCCTAATTAAATTTGGACTTGTGTGATGTAATTCAAACTTGTTATGTGCACTTTTTTCATTATGTTAGGCTACCTTTTGTTATGCTATGTGAATTTTTTGAGATATTGTGATTTCTGATTTATTTATATTTCTAAAAGTACTCTGAATATGTTGTGTAATCTGTTATGAATTATGCATTTCATCTCTCTTATAATTAATTTATTGAGATTTTGTAAATTTTTGTAGAAATTTTGGAAAACTATTGACTAGTTAGGCGTAAGTTTAGTTCAATTAGTACATGAGCACAGGGTATACCTGTCAACTGCGATTTTCGACATGTGCATTCTACTTTATTATCATCTCTCGTGATGACATTGTATTTAAAGGTTTTAGTATCAATGAATTTAATATGTCCCGTTACCTCATCGTACCAATGAACTTTTTCATTTTTGGCCATGACATCATACTCGCCCCGTGGCTCACCATAAGATATGGCAGTCATTGAAAGACAACATTTTTCGCGTCTTACCAACAAAGCTTCGACCCGCCCTGACCATACGTGCCTCTCCTTTATGCGAGTCATAGCTTTCTTCTTCCTATCCTTAAACCAATCGACTAGTTTATAAAATGTATCTTCGACCAGTGCGACGACCGGTAGTCTTCGACTTCTCTGGAACACATTGTTCAATGATTCAGACCCATTAGTTGTCATAATCCCCCAACAGGCGCCATTGTCAAATGTTTGAAATACCCTCCAAGGTTTAGAGGCCTCAGTTTCATTATTGTCCCGGTATTTACCGACTTTATCCAGGTACGGGATTACTGCCGGACATTTTAGGTGTATAATTTCCATCCACTTTGCATATACTCTTGGCTTTATTTTCTTGACAAGTATTTTAAATATATCATAAACATCTTTATCATGGACCTTTTTCATTAAATTCTCAGCAATGTGCTATGAACACAATGTATGAACACACTCTTCGCCATCCTCCCACCAACCACCATGTATATCTTTAAACATCTTTCTTATTCCCAAGTGTCTATCTGAAATAACACACATGAACCTCTCAAAACCAATTACCTCTTGTCGCAACCACCTCATGAACCATCTCCAGTTCTCGAAACTCTCTTCCTGAACTAATCCAAAAGCCAAAGGTAGCAATTGATTCTTAGCATCATAACCGCAAGCTATAAGCAATCTCCCCTTGTACCTACCAGACAAGAAGCAATCATCAATGCTAATGATAGATCTCAGATGAGGCACTGCCGCAATACATGGACCGTAAGCCCACGCTGCTTCCTTAAACAAACGCTTTGTCTCTTTTGCAGTGGGTTCTGATTTAATTGTCAATTTTGTCCAGGTATTTTATCTTGTTATTGCTTGTAAAAGTGGAGTGAGGATTGCATATGAGTCCTTTCAACTACCAAATGTTTGTTCAATTGTCAGTTCTCGGCCATACCATAACTTGTTATATTTGGGAACAATTCCTTTGAAATGAGCACAAACTATCGATTTGATGTCACTAATGCTTTTTGTAATATCTTCTCTAATATCATCCCTTATAACATTGGCAATCACTGCTGCTGTTAATTGTGCATGATCAGTACGATCAGTTGGGGCACAACATGTATGCGGTGTATTTAATGTTTTAATTGTCCACCGAGCTCCAAAATAAGAACACATGGCATACAATCGCCAATTGCACCTGGTGTCTTTGCACTCGATCACAATTTTGATTTTGCTACTTTCTTTCCAGAAGACTTCAATATTCTTGCGTATGTGGAACTCCTTTATAGTTCTATTCATAACAACTTTTGACAGGAATACTTACTCCACAGCAAGAGATTGATCATCAAAACATGGGGTCATACCAAAAAAACTTACATCTGCTTCCCAAAATTCTGATGTGTTATTGAAACTCGCTACAGGGTGACAGTCACTACAACCAGAAATGGGAAAATACTGAGTCTGCACAACAGGTGTTTGGGTCTCTAACAAGACATCATCTTCAGAATCATTTTCATTATATTTATCATCATCACAATAGTTTGCATCATTTTCGTCATCACTTTGTGGCAAGTCTTCATCATCGGGACAAGGATCACCAAAAACTGGCATATCAGGTGTACTATTATGATTATTGTATTGTGTCCAATTCACCTCTGCTTGGACGGCTAGTGAAAACTCATTCATATTGGGATAACATGGTAAATATTTTGGGGCTGTGTGTGTTCTCTCTGATGGGGTTGGACCCGACTAGAACCCGTATGTGGGTCACAATATTGTGACTGATGAGGTTCTGACTGCGTCTCAGGTACCACACTATCAAAGGACAACTGAAGTTGTATTGTGCCAACGATTAGAAAAAACTCAATGAAAAAAAATCAATGACACGGTATTCTCTTCCGAAATTCATTAATTGCTCAAAAATTATCATGCAGCCATCATTGCAAATAAGTTCCACAACCTCATAATAACGGCCAGTTGACGTACCAACATTACATCGAGCATAAATGATTAGATTGTATTCACTCTCGGAATATCCAAAATGACAATAAATCATACATTTCAAATTGTCAAAATTTTGATTAACGGTCGCATGAAATAAATACTGATGACTAATACTATACTCCGTGCCTCTCGGACCGTATCGAATTTCACCACCGATAAACACGTTTACTAAAACCATAATTTATTGTTTCAAAAAAAATAACCTACAAAATAGATATTAATTACAAAAAGTAAATATTTTTTGTTTATAATAATAAATAAGTTCAAAAGTATTGTAAATAAATTAACTAAAAAATTATTACCTGAGATCTCAGAATTCCATCAATTTTCGGAAATGATAATGAAACGAGCTGAGAGCAACATACTTCTCTGCATCTTTTATGAGGTGTGGTAGTTGTCATAATATGCCATGGCGTCCAACTTTATTTTTTATTTTTTGTTGGTCTGCATGGTTTATGGCGTCCCATGGTAATTTTTTTTTTTTTAGAATTGGATAGATTATGGCATGGCTTCCCATGGGGAATAAACATGGCATGGCGCCCCATGGGGAATAAATATGGCATGGCGTCCCATGGTTTTTCAATTTTTTTGTTTTCCGTCGTACTAGAATTTGGAATGGCGTCCCATGGCTTAAATATGGTATGGCGTCCCATGGGCTTAAATATGGCATGGTGTCCTAGGGTTTTTCCATTTTTTCTTTTTTTCTTTTTTTCTTTTTTCTTTTTTTCTTTTCGTTGGACTGGAATTTGGCATGGCGTCCCTGAGGGACGCCATGGGCCGTGTATCCCTTCTTGTTTTTAAAATTTCTATGAACCCATTCTCGTTTTTAATATTTTGTTTTTCAATTTTCCTATCAATAAAAATTTCGGAACTACAAAGTGTTAATTTCAGCTTTCTCAAACACCTCTCGTGCGTCTAAAAATTATCCAAGCTACAACTTAAATTTTCCACAATTTTAAATTATCGGGACAAAAATCAATATTAGGGCGGCATAAATCAAGCCAAAATTTTTTATAAAAGGAAGCTGCGATCTGACAAACGTTTAGTATCTATAACCATTAATTATATACAATAACTGAACCTCTTGAGCTCAAGTTCTAACTCTTTCTCACCACAACTCACTCAAGATCTAAACTCTTCTCTCACTAAAGCTTTAGATACAAATACAAAAAAATGAATGACATCATAAACCCGTGAGTATCCATGCGGTACCGCACAGGGGATAAAATACTTCCAGCAGAACCAAAATCAATTAGAAGCTTATTTGGAATACAGGGAGTTTGATTTGTGCCGGATTAAAACCGATCTGAATTCTACATGGTCAGGTATAACCCCAGCAAACTAATTAGAGTACGTATCCTCTCTTAAATATCTCAAATTTTCAGTTAATCTAAAGCCGGGCTAAATTTGTTTGGTGCCTATTTAAAATGCAAGGGACCAGTAACTGTGCTTTGAGATCTGCACAATTTTTATTGCAAAATTTGAGATATTTCAGGAGATGCGAATTCGCAAACTGAAGCCCCTGGATACCCAAGCATAGGATCATCCAGTGGGCAGCTTCCTTCTTTATGGTTTCTGGGCCTAATATATGGGCCTGAAACCCAACAAAATGCATATAGAATAAAAGTTAGTTAGCCGAGATTGCAGACCCAAAAACACCTAACAACTGGGCTTTGAGATTTTTGTTCTAAATCCGCACAATTTAATATTACCCTCTCCAGAGTAAATTACATGTCATTATCATCGTCTGACAAAGAAACAAAGAGATGTCTATAATCACTTTAATAAGCTTGAGCTTGCAATGCCACTCAGACGATGGAAATGTGAAAATGAACTTGAATTGCTTCTGCAGAAATATGATTATATGAAGGTGCCAATAAACTTCTAATAGAATACAAGTCAGGTAATATTTACTGTTTGATGTTTATTAATTTACTTTATAAATGGTTAAGAGTTTGGTGGAATCACAAACCCTAACATAGATTCTATCTGGCAAGCTAAAATTTTATAGACAAAAGAAGTCTTAAGCAAAGATAAGAGAGGTTGGCAAAGTGTATATCCATGTCCTTTTTGTGGTCCACATAAATCTGTTGATGATCTTTTTATTACTTATTATGTAGCTTATTAATATTTGGAATTAGGTAGCAAATTGTAATGATATTGAGTTTACTGTTACTAAAAATGATTTGTGGTTTTTAGAGTTGTTGTACTTAGAGGTGCTACTTTTACCCGATTATCCGGATCCGATTCGGAACCGAACCGGATCTGATCTAGAACCGACCCAAATCTAATTAATTTGGATAGGGTATGATTTAAAAAATATAACCGGTTAAATTATGAGTATGGTTACAAAATTAATAATTTAATATCCGAACTAGAATCGATACTGTAATGGGTAGAATATGGATTTCATTTAATTATCCGACCCATAACCGAACCCGACCCAATACCAGTATAAATACCCGATAAAACATATATTAATAACTATTAATATATAAAGTACAACTTTGCATATTAATTTTTGCATAAATTATGGTGAACCCACTTTTTCACAATTTGAATGTGAGAAAATATAATGCAGTCACATATTCACTATGTTTATACACATAGATGAATACCAAATTTATTCCTTCCGTAACAGTTGCATTAATTTTTTAAATAAAATTTATTGCTATGAATACATCTTTCAATATTTGCCTTAATATCCTCTGCATAATAATAAAAATTAATTGCTCTCGTTGATATGTCCTTTCTACAAATTATTAGTATTCCATTCATAGATTTTTTGAACCTTAGAAAAGAAAATCACCATCTCTAATATTTTACTTTCTAAAAATTATATCTCTTCTTTAATATTTTTTATTTTCAATAGTTATTTCTCCCCATCCTCCTGAATTCAGGAAGTTATTAACCAAAAAAAAAAAAACTTTTCAATATTTTTGGTTACACCATGAGTACTCCAAACATTCAACAATCAAATTATGAAAATAATACTATCCAAGTTCCACAAAATATTATTAAAGACTCTAATGAGAAAAAAAAAAAAAATGTAGTATGGAAGAAGTATTTGTAAATGTTGAATCAATAGGATAGTATTTTTTTTTAATTTAGATAGATAACTAATAATTTGGAGTTATTATTTCTATTGTGTTATGTAGCATGCTATATTTTATTATTTATGAACAATATCAATAGTATAATTTTTATTTTGCAGTAGTTTTTACTTTATATTACAATGATTTATGATATGAGATGTTTAAGAAATTATAATTGTATTTAAATGTAAATGATTTTTCAAATGTTTTGGAGTTGTGACATATATTTGTTCCGAATCTGGAATTGCTCCATATCTGAACCGAACCCGATAATTTACAAAGAAGTTATGAGTATCTTTCTACTTGGAACCGAAAGACTGAACCCAAAATATCTACAAGTAGATAAGTATCTGAATCTGATCCGATTTGAAACAAACAAATATATGGATCGAAATTCAGGCCCGAACACTTTTAGAGTATGAATCCAAATATAATAGTATCCGAACCCGACCCTACCTGATAGCACCTCTGGTTGTACTTGAGACCATATGGTCAGAAAGAAATTGGCTATGTTTTTATAGGATTCTTGTAAAGCTGAGAAAATTCAGGTGCAAAATCACTTAGATAGTGATTTTTTGGTCCAAATCTAGAAATGATTCCTCCTATTTTAAACTTACCCTTATGATACCATGCGATGGGGAAAGATCTGCCAATACAAGTGCCACTAGATACAAAGGGCAAGTACTGACGCAGAGAGGTGGTAGAAGCTGGTGTGAAACAGACTCTTTTGGACAAATTGAAGAAAATTGAGAATGATAATGAAGTGAGATGACTGGTTGATGACTTTGCTTTGGATAACTTGCTTTTTGTACTGTTAATTTTCCGTATGATGGGCCGTAATGTTGCTACTGTCTAGCTCTTAGGATTTTTATATTTTGTTTGTTGTAAAGGAACTTGTAAAAAGTTATTTTGTATGTGATACCAGAATTTAAAAAGCTATTTTGTGTGTGATACCAGAATTCTGGTTTTCAATCTTGTAACAACTCGTTTGGTTCATGGCGTGACTCGGTTTTAAGTATCACCTGTACAGAATTTTTTATCATATTTTAACTGCTGGTAGTCAATTAAAAGAGAGAGAAAACTGAGAACTCTAACAAATAAATTGTAAATTAAATAGGAAACGACTAACAGTACTTCCATATCAGTCTCTAAACATTCCCGCACTAAAAGACAAACAACTTTCAACAGGGGACTACTAACTGATTCTAGCATCTAATATGGGGGTATTTATACTCTGAGTTAATAGTCAAAATGTATAGTATTCATACCTATGAATGTATAGTATTTATACTTATTATCAAAACCATTCATCATGTGTAAACACAAGCTGGAGGGGATCAGTAATGATCAGAGGGACCGATGACGTCTTGTGACAGTCTGGATTGGGAACTGCAACTGTCTGAAAGCGATATTTGCCAAAATTGAGGACCACCACAGCGAATCTATATATTAATCATATTTAACTAAAGAAGTATTCATATCTAAACTGATAAAGTATTCATACATGTTTGAAATAATTTATACAATTCAAAATTCAAAGTTAGACCCTTCTTCTTGAACACCTCTTCTAAGAAATATTCATATTTAACTAATGAAGTATTCATATATGTTTGAAATAATTTATACAATTCAAAGTCAGATCCTTCTTTTTAAACATATCTTTTAAGAAATATTCATATCTAAGAACATGAATGCATATCTAACAGACGAAGTATTCATATCTAACAAATGAAGTATTCATATATGTTCAAAATAATTTATACAATTCAAAATTCAAAAAGTTAGATCCATCTCTCTCACTTCACATCTTCCAAGAAGTATTAATATATAATTGATAAGCCAAAATGATATATGTTGAAACCTAGGGTTTGTTGTGTAAATTAAGCCGAGTTTTGTTGAAATTAGAATTTAATTAGGTTAGAAATGTTTAAAAGTTCAAGTTACTGCCCTAGCTGTGTTTATTTTGTAGGCAATCAAGTGCTTGGAGCTTAACGGAGGAAGACGAGCTATCTGGAGCAAGAAAGCACGAAGTCTGGCGAATTTTCACTTTTATTGCGGGCCGCAACCAACTAGTCAGAACAGTTTGCAGAACAGAAAAATTTGTATTATTATTGCGGCCCGCAATGGAGGTTATTGCGGCCCGCAATAAACAGTTCCAGAGCGAGATTTTTGCTATTATTAGTTGTTTTTATTTCTGGAAAAAAGAAAATAACTGTTTTAGGGACGAATTTTAGACATTAGAAAGAGAGAAAAGCACAAGAGAAAAAGGGGGAGACAAAAGGAGAGAGAAGAAGATAGCGAATTCTTCGAGCGGTTACACTGATTTCTTTCTTTTAGAACTCTTTTACTTGTTATTTCTCTTGTGTGCTTCAGCCATGATTGGCTAAGGTTATTTCTAGGGTTGATTAGGGTTAGAACTTGAAACTTATGTCATGGATTAGTTGATTTTATATTATATTTACTTGTTCCTTAGTATGATCTTTTCTTTACATTATTTGGTTGTGATGACTTAATTGAAATTGCATGAAACCCTAGGATTCGGTATTTACAATTGAGAAATTGAATATTTAGTCCTGACCATAAAGAAGAGGGTATTTGATAGGCTAAGTACCGAGAGGCGACGCTTGTCTTATACGGGCTTAACCCGATAGGTTAGAAAATTGTATTAAGTACCGAGAGGTGACAAATAGCTTTCAATACCAATTGGGACAGTTAAAAGACTTAATAACTTTGGATTAGTGTAACCAAGTACCGAGATGTGACATTTATACTAATTTAAAGACGGTATTAACATAGAAATATCACTTTATACCGATAACATTAGACTGTGCCTTCATAATTATAAGAACAACCTTAATAAATCAATTAATCGTGACATTAGTGGATAGGAACCCTAAGAGACCCTAATTTCTCATTCTTGCTTTAAAACCACATTTAGACCTAGAATTTAGTTAATTAAATTTGATCATCGACAAACCAAACCATCATAAAAACAAACAAATTTCTTTTATTTTCTTTTACTTAATTAAATTAGTTAGGTTAGGTTTAATATTCCGAATTGTCCCTGTGGAGACGATCCCTAAGTACTACTTGACAAGGTTGTACACTTGCAACCGAATTGAGGGTAAATTAGGATTTATTACTTGTGTAGTAATAATTCACATCAATAATATGAAGTATGCATATCTAACAAATGAAGTATTAATATCTAACTAATAAAGTATTCATATGTTCCATTATGACAGCCTTCACTGGGCTAGCATGGACCCCCTCCAATGATGCACCACACTCTCCTGATCGAATCTTGACGGTGCACCACCCTCTCCTTGCCAGATCTCGACAGTGCACCACGCTCTTCTCGTCGGATCTTGACGGTGCACCACGCTCTCCTCACCGGATCTTGACTGTGCACCACGCCAAGAAAGAAAAGAAGCGGAGGTCGTGAAGGCCATGAAGAGCGTGAATATGATTTTACTTTTTTGTTGATTGGAAGAGAGAGAGGAGTCAAACACAGTTGACTTTGTATATTAATGACAATAAATTGTTAGGGAGACTAATAGAGGACTAATCAGCGGGCACTAAAATCTTTACTCAATTAAATAAATCGAGATAAGCCCAAATTGTTGGTGTGCCATGTGATCAAGGCAGTGACAGTCAATAGTGTCCTCAAATGCAGGTTAACCGGTTATTAGATTTTTTTTTTTTGGACATAGCTTAGTTATGATCGGTACTTATTGAGTTATTTCTTTGGAAACAATTATAGTATATCCTCAATATTAGATTTAATGCTTCAATACAACTTGAATCATCAAACCTAAGTTGGACGAAACTGTTCTGTTTTAGGCAAATTCAGCACAGTGTAAGTAGTATTTTCTCCGTCAATTAAGAAAAAAAAATATTTCCTTTTAAGTATCTATTTAGTTCATTTTTATTTCTTTTATTTTCACTGTAATTTATTCATAACAACAACGATAGAACAATCTTTTTTTAATATTTTTTTTTTGTAACAACTGTAACAATTATAAGTTGCATCCACCTGACAGCTTCTATCTGGTTTAAGAAAAAAAAAAAAAAAAACAATTATAAGTTGTCTTTATGGATTCCTCGGTAGTTCAAGCATAGAATAGTACAAATCATCTCAGAAGTTCATACCAATTTATCTACAAAATGAACCCTCACAGCAAAAAAGATTCAATTTCATTAACCGGGTTGCATAGCAAACCTTTATGTACTAACACCACAAACAAATGCTCAACACTAATTTGTCACCCACAAAACAACCACATAAAAATAAAATAAGTTGTGCACGCAAATTGCCTCTCATATGGACACACTATTTGGTATTCCCTTCGGAACCAACCCACCAGATTTACTCGTGTCAGAAGTACTCGGGTATAACAATGTATACGGGAAATTTACTGGTCCATTTCGGTTCTTCAAAGTTGGATCTGCATTTAAATTTGTGATCTTCTGCTCTATTCCAATCAGTCTCTCACTGAACCGGCTGAAAGCAACCAACGCATTCTCATCAGATGTCCATTCTGGTGTGTCACGTTGCCCAAGGTAGACTTCATCTGACGAATGCCGAGACAAGATTTCAATCAACGAAATTCCTAATAAAGTTTGCAACTGACTTGTTATTGTCTTCAAATAGACCTTATCAGGGTCATTCTTCAACTCATCATATGCCTCTGTTCCTGGTTCAGGCATTGGTTGACGACTAACAGTCGGGCGGTTGGGGAGGTATCCAGCATATGGGTACTGCCCGAAATTAACAGCTGCATGTAGAGCTGAGGCAATCCAAATTATGGTGGTGCAAGCATTGGTTAATTCCTTCACAGTATGCATCTTGGGCCACCATTCCTCGTCCTTTTTGTCTCCATGCCCAATCTCGCGAATCTCCTTCCACCAATCTTGGAGTTCTATGTCGGATTCCACAGCCAAGTCATCCAGGTAGTAGAGGGAGCAGTACTCATTGACCCACGATTCAATTTCCGACCATACGGCAAGACCATCAACTGCGTATGGATAGTCCCTGATTAGTAAGCGAATCTTGCAGGGGCTGGAAGGGTCTTCAACCGCGACTCCTCTGTAGAAGACATATCCATGTGATTTGTGTTATTATACTACCTTACAAAAGTTCTAATTTGTAAACTTTGCAAGTTGTCATTTAGGTTAATAAGGCCCACCTCTATGTAAGTCAAAATTGTCCAGTCTTATTAATTCCCAATTAACTCCATAAGATATATGAATCATAGGTTCAAATAAAGAAGTTTAGAAATATTATGTTTGTATTTCTATTAAACTTAATTGTTGCATTTCTTTGTAATATTAAAAAAGTTGGTTCATATGCCATACCTCTTGATGAGATCATCTGGTAGGCCTTGCTCAGTGAGTTTCCAACTCTTATATACATCAGACGACATGGTCAAGGCATATTTCTGAGGAAAAACAGTAGATTCGAATATGCCACCAGCATTGATAAGTGTCTGACGTGCCAAGGCATTGATGTTCATTGTGTCACGGTAATGTGGGCTCATGAGCTTGTGTATTGGGTGAGTCACGCTCAACTGCCTATGTGTTGCTATGACGAATGGCTCCATCACCGCATGGGTGTTGAGCCTAAAAAAGATGTTGAACATGATTATATTAAGTGTAATATTTTCTAACTAATATTATAAGTTAAATTCAAGTCAGGATTAAAATTAAATTGTAGTTGCAATCACTGAAAAACATAAACTTAAAACACACCAATGGCTGATAAGTTGGTGATATCCAGAGTCATTGACTGCAGCATAGGCCTTGGCCAACTGCCAAATGGAGCTCTCCACTCCCTCTGATGCTGGTGTGTACACCTTGCTTATTGCACCATGTTGCAACCCATCAGGATGCGGTAGGCTCAGCTCAATAGCAAGCGGCTTGATTGTGCCATCATCTCTCAGGAATACGAGTGTTCTGCTGGCATAGATAAAGTTTCCTTTCAATGCATTTATTCTTGGTAGGTAAGGCATGAAGGCATCGTGATGGTCGAGTATGAATAACCTATTCTCACGTAGTGCCTGTCAAAGAAGACCCACAAATAAGTGAATATGTGATTTGTGCAGCATATTGGCTTTTGTAATACGACAAGAATGAGATTCTTAGTCTAATATTTATGTTATTGAGGGGTTCGAATACCTCTATTTTTAAATTTTCTAATAACTAAATTTCTAAAATTTATGTCCAAAAAAAAAGTTGGATGTGATCTATATATTCTAAACAAACTAATTCAAACTTATCACTTCTTAATTCTGATTTTATATGAATCAATGTCCATAATTTATACACATCAAGTTATTTTTTCAAGCTCTTGATACTAATCAAAACAAAATTGAAATGTCATGACCTTTTATGTGTACATATAGAAAATGATATAGATCATATTATGTCCCTCCTAACAGTTTTATTTTGACCTGAGGCATTAAAGACTTGAGGCTTTTGAACCCTCCTAACAGTTTTATTTTAATATTTAAGTTTTAAATTTTAAGTTATTTTAGCTCTAAAAATGAAGACATGATAGAGGCACGAAAAATAGAGGTATTTGAACCCTCATCATTGTAGAATATATGGCCCTCTATTAATTATTTACCTTAAGCACTGTGAATCCTTCAAGGTTCTCTAGAATGTGCTCCTCCTTAATTGTGCTCCTCTGGTTTCCATATATCGTTGGATCAAGGTTGCTAGTTGGGGGGAATTCCTGTGTAGATCAAGTTTTTGACTTATTTTCACAACATTATATGAACTTCTATAGATTCATTTAAAGAAAAACTCATAATGATGTACCTGAAGACGTCTAATGACCACCGGGTTCACGCCAGCAAGCATTTCACGTCCAAATTCTTCGTCTGTCCTCCAAGCAAATTTATCATCTGTGCATTGACATGAACAATAAATAACATTAATTGATTAAATTTGGATTCTTCTTAACAGAGCTTGAAGTTTCAGGTTAAATTAAATGTTTGCTCTTACCTCTGAGCACATGCGGAGTGGGAAGTCGGAAGAGATGTCCCTCGCTTCGAAACCATTCCTTGACGAATTCGAATGGAATTTTCTGGCGAAGGTTATCTAACAATAGCGGGTGAGGTAGGGGTATTCCCCCATCATATAGGTCAAAGGTATCCTTAAACGAATCGAACTCATTTGGTGTCTCGTCAAATATCGCTTTGAGTCCAGGGAAGAGAGCTTGGCCAATTGATTTCAAGGCAAATGCAAGGAAGTCGGACAACTTTAGGTGGCCAAATCTCTCGTCGCGTGGCACATATATGTCTAGGCTTTGCAATACACTTTGCCTGCTCTCGGATTTTGGATCTGCCCATATATAGTAAGGAATTTTGAAATTCTAGCATGATCAGTTAGTTGATAATCTAGAAATCAAATTGGCCCATATGTAGTAATTTTAGCTTTTTCTCATTTTTGGTCAGTACATGGTACTGGCGTGCTTGGGTGATGAATTACTTAGATTTTCATTGTTCGCCTATTTAATGGTACCAGTACATATTGCAGAACCCTGGGTTAAGCAGGCATAAATTACTAGTATAAGTGTTGATTCTTGACTAGTGCAACATCAATATGCATTCAACACACAAGAGAAGATAAGTGACATGTGATGAGCAAACCTTTTTTGGTTGGGCGGCGACTGGTACGGCCACGGCGAGGATAGGGATGCTCTGGCCCACCGAGAACAGGGCGTACATGATCATCATCCTTGTCGGGGTCACCTAGGTCATTGTAGACCGCATAGCCATAGACCCGATCACTCTCTTTCAGTGGGCCAGCGACATCATCTCCTCTGAGATTGATGAGCTCTTGCTGTCTGTATGGCAGCAACGGCAGAGGCATTTTGCTGGGCAGGTATGTCTGTAAAAATTGATATATATGTGTGTGAGGTAGATTATTTTTGCCCCTTTTTTCTAGTGGTCCAGCTACAAGTATAGGACCGAGCATTGGCTTTTTTTTTATTTAAGGGCCCCAGTACACTCCAGCATCATTTAGATGTTATTTTGAGAATTAAACCTGCAACATCTCCATAGAGAGATGAGGCTCGAGCCACTGCACTAAGTCTAAAGAGAAGACCCAACATTAATAGACCACATTGTATATCTAGTTAGTAGGGTCCAATAGTCCACATTGTATATCTAGTTAGTGAGTTTGGCTAGTATAATGTCAGTGTCAATTCAGTCTATATAACGTCAACTCCAAAACCTATCGAATTGACTTCAAACGGTGAATTCAAACCATTCAAATTGATCTATTTCATTAGTTGTGTGTTTACATGTAAAATTTATAACTTTTTGAATTTATTTGGTATCAAGTCAAGCGGTCAAATATGTAAGTTTTTAAGTTAATTTTAATACATTCATTTTTCAATTTTTTTTCCACTTGATTTGATACTAAAATAACTCAAAAATATAAAAAGTTTGCATATAAATGTATCACTCATAAAGTAAATTGGTTTGAATGGTTTGAATTAGTCGTTTAAAGTCTATTCAATCAATTTTTAAATTAGTATCATGTGACACCGTTGTCATACTAGCTAGACTCCTAGTTAGTAGGGTCCTTCCATAATTTTTTTTAAAGTACCAATCTAACCTTGTCCAACCAACTTTTCTTCTATTTATGACATAAATTGCAAAAATATACTATTAGTATTAAACAAAATTTTAAATTTAGGAAGGTCGGAATTCAATTTCAGAAGAAATTTTCACTTAGAAATTTCACTAGTCTGGGAATGGAAATGAATTCCATTTCTATTAATTCCTGGTGAAAAGCGCCAACTAAAAGCCCTCTTAAGGCATTCACCTTTTACAAAAAAAAGCAAAGCAAATTAAAAAGCTACCTCATTAGTAAAGAAAATACGATCATAAGTGTAGTTGGGGTAGATCCAGGAGTTGCAAACAAAGTGTACCCTGCCCTTGTCGGGCACATCTTCAAGGGTGAGCGTCTTGAGGAAGAACTCAGCGCTGTGGTTATTTTTTACAATGACAGCACCAGGGATTCCTTGGCTCTCATCCCATTCAAAGTTTATTTTGAACATCGACTCGCCTGCTATCAGCGTTGTCATTGTCTGCACCCACTCTTTTAGGTTAGCTACCTTTCCCACCTTGCCTTTCTCAGTGGCTATAAAAAAAGAATCCAAGTTCAGCAAAAGTGCAGGTAAATTAATTTTATGTTAGTTTTGTAGCACCCACCTTACAAGAACAAATACCACATGAAACACTACAAAAAAAAATATCCATACAACAACAAAATATAGATCACAAAATAACAACTGTCACAAATGGCGATGATCAAGCCCATTATTTCTAGCTTTCTAAACCATGTAGTTCATGGATCTCAAGAAAATAAATTATCAATTTTAAACACAATAGCATAGTTGTTAAGGGCGGAGCCAAGTGAAGTCAGGATAGGACAATATCCACCTCTAGATCAAAAAAGGTTTAAGAATATATTTCTAATTTTATGTCCATTTAAATTTTTTTTTTAAATATACTTAAACACCAAAAAATTGTAAAATATTATCTTCCTTTAAAAATTTTCTCCAAAATATACTTATATTTATATGTTTTAGTCCGAAAAAAATAGAAAAGTATACGTATAGTATTCAAAATAATAATAAATGAGGGTTCAAATGCCTCATGTTTGTCATGTCTCATTATACTCACATTTTATATTTCCTCTTCTATTTATATGTTTTTGGACCATGCAAAAAAAAGTGATTTTGTACCTATCTAAAAAAATAGTAAACAAAAATATAAAATTTGTTCTCCAAACACATTTTAGTATGGATATCATGTTAAGCAGTTCGTATTGACGGTTTGAACTTTGAAAACAGAAATATTGGATGTCAGATTGTGAGGCATGAAAGACATGACAGAATCAACCTCATAATAAATTTGTCTCACCCAAAATTTTCACCCCACCCTGCTAATTATTCTAGCTACGGCTCTGATAGTTGTTGCAGATCAACTTCTTACCAGTGAAAATGCAGTAGCTTTACTATTCCGTACTATTTCAATTAACGATAAACTATAAATGCAGTATTCTCATGTGACAACAGGAGAGAAAATTTTATGAGAAGGGGAGAAAAATGGAGGGAGGGGAGATACAGTTCAAAGAGTTTACCTCTTCTACACTTTAATTGGAGGGTTACAAAATTTGAATAATTTGTATATATAGTTCATATCGTCTCTCTTCCTCTCTCCTTCTCTCTCCCTCAATTAGTTTTTTAAAGCAAGTAAACAGGAGCGGTCAGGTCCGATCACCCTCCCCTTCCTTACCATCTTCTGAAGCACGGGTACAGAAAGTTTGATTCAAATCACAGTTGCCACAGAGAGAGAGAGAGAGAGAGAGAGTTTAGAGATAACTTTTACCGGGATCAATGCGGGTGGAGGAGACGAGCTGAAAGGAGACACCTTCACCAAGCAGCTCGTGCACCCCATCGAGCAGAGCAGCACTGTAATCGTTGAGATCCAGCACATTCTTCTTCATCAGCACTACAGTACCGGCGATCTTCTCCTTGTTGTTCCCGGTCATGCAATCGCACAATTCATGGCACCACATCTTGTGTACTATGGATGTTCTATAAGGAAAGAAATGGATTGGGATAAAAATAAGAGCGGGACTAGGGGGCTTTAATAGTCGCTCTGAAGGCGATGAGATGGACCGAATACTTGGAAATTAATTTCTAGGGAAACATCCGGTGCATCAAATGAGCAAGCTTCTCTTCGGCTGACAAGTGGGACAAGAGCTTTTTATGAATTACGGCTCACTGATCAGAAAATTGCGTTTTTTTTTCCATATGAAGATAAACCATAACTCATAAGGAATAATCCTGCGACGACAATAATAAATGAATATTAAAATTAGCAAGTGGAAGATGATTAGTCAAAATATAATATTAAGTAGCAAGTAGATAATATCATAACATTTTAAGCAGCTATTTAGGGGCATAATACATAGAATGCATTTTTCTGAAAAATTATGTCAAGCACGTCATTGACTGGTATCCGTTCCCATTACTAAATGAAATAAATAATTAATTCATGTTATAAACAACTTAATTATAATTTTAAGTTAATTTGACTAGATTTTATCAAAAACATGTGACATTTATTTTGTCATCTCTCTTTAAACACAGTAAAACTAATTGACCATGCATAGGTTAACCAGTTTTGTACTTTGTCTCCTAATTTAGATAATAGATTGATATAGAGATGGTCACAAAATGATCACTTAACTGTTCATTTTTTTTATATAAATGATTAGAGTATGGGGGTATACCAAATTCTGAATATGATATCATTTGAAAATTTCACATCCTTTTAAAAATCAAAATCTTTCTTTGGCTGATCCGACGAGATAAAATTCTTACTAAAGTTAACTTAGCAACTAAACGTTGGCCAAGGGATCTTACTTGTGCATTTTGTGACCAACATGAGAGTACTGAAAATTTATTTATACATTGTTCATATGTATGATTAATCTGGAATTGGATTGCATCCCATAATTCTTTTACCTTTAAGGCCCTGTTCAGCAGATTACTATTCACCGTGGGAAAAAAAAAATTCACTCAGAGCTAAGTTATTTTTCCCACGATGAACAGTTAAAATTAGTTCAAAATTTTTTATTCTCATTCCCATTCCTGTTCCTTAGCTTGCTACTGAACAGGGCCTAATTGTAATTATTTAGATGATCTATGGTTACTTGATGCTTCTATTCCCTTAAAAGATATATTACTTATAGAATTGCTAAGGAAAGCTATCTTATGAACTGTATGATTAGAAAGAAATAGAGTTATTTTTAATGATGATACTAATCTCATTTCCGCTAAATCATTAGGTTTTGAGATAATTTCGTTAGCTACTTTTTGGTGTAAATCTAAATCTAAAAACTCATATTTAAAATTAAGTCTAATGCTTCCATATGATGTTAAGGACCTCCCAAATCAGATACTGGAGGAGGAAGAGGAGTCAACTCAGGTTTCTGGAACTGGCAGCTCTCCAGGTCAAATGTCTGGAGAATAATTGACGGATGAAGACTTACTGGATTATGATTAGTAGTCTTTTCTTATGCTAACTGTTTAGCTTTTGTTTTGGTGGTCTGTTATTGTTTGGTATAGTTTCTATTACTATGTTGGTTGTTTCTTGTATGTTTCTATCTTTTGCTATGAACACTTTATAGTTGTAGACCTTTTCATATTTGATTATGATACCTAATTTGGGTACCATATTAAAATATGTTTGATTTCAATAAAATCGATGGTATTATCACTACTTTTCAAAAAAAAAAAAAAAAAGTTTAACCAGTTTTGTTTATTCTTAAAATTTTGATATCATTTGAAATAAATTATTATAATTTTTTCATATGGACGCATACCGTATACGCACTCCTCCTAATAAGGAATAAAATCAATGTAAAAAAGAGGATGTGGGATTTGATGACATTACAAATTACTTACGGTATCAGAATCATCATGTAGTTTAGAATGTAACTTCAGTTAAATTTTGTGTTATACGGAATCAATCAAGCAATTTAGAATAAAAATCCTCAAGCTTCATGATTAATTAACGTATGCAATTTATCAATTTGGATAATTATCAATAATGAAAATAAAAAAAAATCTAACTTAAAAAAATTAATGAACATATTCGATGTACGCTGAGATATTTATTAAACAATTTAAAATTTTTTTCAACTCAAAATAACGATTCTAAACCCGTCATAAAACCTTACTTTAATATATATTATATTAGCATAGTGCTAGACCCATAGTCTTCTTAAAAATACATTTAATTAGCATACGATTTTTATATTAAAAGATACAACAAATTCTTAGCTTTTGGTTGGGGAAATGTTCCAAATTTCTTGACAATTTGTCGGTCAAGAAATCCATCCAAATTGTAAAGTAGCTTAATCTCAAAAGTCCAATGTACTATATATTTCCGTGTATTTAGCCCAAATTGCAAACCCAAAACCCCTGACGCCTGGCCTATGAGATTTTTGTTCCCAGTCAGCACAATTTAAAACATTTACGCTCTCCAGAGTAAATTAATTACACGTCATCCTCATCGTCAGTAAAGAAAGAAGGAGAGATCGATAATCACTTTAATCAACTTAATCACTAAAAGAGATTAGTTTGCAATGCCACTGAGACGATCGACAATATGAAAATGAATTTTAAAGATAAGAGAGGTTGGCAAAGTGCAAATCCATGTCCTTTTGTGGTCAACATTAACCTGTTGATCTGCAGGAATTCGCAGGCTGGTCACCAACGCTGGGACGAAGGCAACAACAACCACAACTTAAATTAGCAACTTTAGATAGATTACTTTGGAGGAATTTACATTTCAAAACTTGCTTTCAATTTCAACTTAACTTAGCAACTTTACATTGGTTAAATTATCTCATGTAATAATTGGAACTTGTACCAATGGCACCTCCGGTGTTAATTACCAATGAAACTTATGGGCCTGTCCCACACTCTTCTCTCTCAGAAAAAAAAAAAATGACCTGTTGATGATTTTTTTAATGATTTTGAGCTGGTTGGTACTGAAACGAAGATTTGTGTATACACACGCACAAAATGCATATTTGTTTATAGTAAAATAGGATTAGATAGTTTTTGACATAGGTGTAGTTCGGTAATGATAAGTACTTATTTCTTTGGAAAAAAATATAGTATATATCCTCAATATAATTTTGGAAGCAGCTATCAGTCCTCCAACTCCAGTTCTCTAAAAATCTCCAGATATTTTCAACTAATTCTGTAAATATCAATATTAAATTCTGTAAACACCAATACTAAATCATGTAAACTAATTCAACAAATCCTGTCATCATAAAATGCGTGAAAGCTGTTGAAAACGCGTGACAGCTGTTGGGGAGCACCTTCTGTGAATATACACATAGTATCCTGTGAACATACACATATTATCCTATAAACATACATATTATACTTGAAATTATGGTAGTTAAAATTGTGGCAGTTGAAAACGCGTCAGAACTAAGCTAAAAAAGAAAGATTTTTATACACAGAGATTTTTGGAGGACTGTAGCCCGGAGGACATTGCATTTTCTCTATAATTTTAGTGCCTCAATATGCTGCCCGACAACTTGAATCGCCAAACCTTAGAGCATCTACATTCCTGAAACTCTTGGAGTTTCTAATCTGACGTGGCAGTTTCTAAACCAGTTTCAGGGATGCTGATGGATTTCTTATTTAGCAACTTTGCTCCAAAGTTTCTTAATAAGAAACTGTTTATAAACTCTGATATGGCCAAATAATTGGCTGAAATTCTTTTCTCTTATAATTTATTTGCTAATGTGACAATTAAGAAACTCTAATTTTGAGTTTCAGGGATGTGAGGGTTTAGAAACTTTCAGAAATAAAATTTCTAAAAATTAGTTAACAGTTATTTAAAAACTCCAAGAGTTTCAGAGTTGTAGATGCTCTTAGTTGCACGAAACTGTTCTTTTTAGGCATGTTCTAAACACCATTAGTAATATTTTTTTCGTTAATTAAGAAAAATATATTTCCGTTTTACTATGCTATATATTTCATTTTTATTTATTTTCTTTTCACTGTAATCTATTGATGAGATGTATGATAGATGAATTGATATTAGTGAAATTCTGAGATTACTTCTGAGACAATTAGTTGCCTTTTATCGATTTATCAGTAGGTCAAGCATAGAATACTAAAAATTTTCTCAGAAGTTCACTAATATCAATTGATCTACATAATAAACCTTCACAGAAAAAACATCTAATTTCCATTAACAACGTTGCACAGCAAACCTTTATTTACTAACACCACAAACAAATGCTCAACACTGTATTACAACATACAATCAAACAACCACAAAAAATAAAATAAATAGAAAACACGAAGTACGTCTCATATGGACACACTATTTGGTATACCCTTTGGAACCAACCCACCAGTTTTACTCGTGTCAGAGGTATTCGGGTATAACAATGTATACGGGAAATTTACTGGTCCACTTCGGTTCTTCAAAGTCGGATCCGCATTTAAATTTGTGATCTTCTGCTCTGTTCGTATCAGTCTCTCACTAAACCGGTCAAAAGCATCCAGTGCCTTCTCATCAGACGTCCATTCCGGTGTGTCGCGTTGCCCGAGGTAGACTTCATCTGATGAATGCCGAGACAAGATCTCAATCAACGAAATTCCTAAAATAGTCTGCAACTGGCTTGTTATAGTCTTCAAATAGACCTTATCAGGGTTTTCCTTCAACTCATCATATTCCTTTTGTCCAGGTTCAGGCATTGGTTGACGACTAACAGTTGGGCGGTTGGGGAGGTATCCCGCATATGGGTACTGCCCGAAATTAACAGCTGCATGTAGAGCTGAGGCAACCCAAATTATGGTGGTGCAAGTCTTAGTTAATTCTCTGACTGTTTTCATCGTGGGCCACCATTCTTCGTCCTTTTTGTCACCATGCCCAACCTCGCGAATCTCCTTCCACCAAGCTTGGAGCTCTGTGTCAGATTCCACATCTGAGTCTTTTGGGTAGTAGAGGGAGCAGTACTCCTTGACCCATGATTCAATTGCCGACCATACGCCGAGACCATCAACTGCGTATGGATAGTCCTTGATTAGCAAGCGAATCTTGTTCGGGCTGGAAGGGTCTTCAACCGCGACTCCTCTGTTGAAGACATATCAATGTGATTTGTGTTATTATACAACCTTACAAAAGTTCTAATTTGTACACTTTTCATTTATGTTAATAAGGTTCCCCTATTCTCACAAGAGCAACATATACAAGTCAGTCAAAATTGTCCAGTTCAAAAACCTTATTATCTTTTTATTGAAGGGTCTGGTACACTCCATCAACTTTTAGATGCTATTCTTGAGAATTGAACATTCGTCTCTTCGTAGAGAGACAAGGCTTGCGCCACTGCGCTAAACCCGTAGTTCAATATAAAAACCTTATTAATTCTCAAAAAAAAATATGAATCATAGTTTCAAATAAAGA
The DNA here is from genome assembly GCA_033356055.1 of Carex pumila. Taxonomy (NCBI): domain Eukaryota; kingdom Viridiplantae; phylum Streptophyta; class Magnoliopsida; order Poales; family Cyperaceae; genus Carex; species Carex pumila. Next base: position 170,986 of record JARJHM010000111.1, read on the forward strand.
AGTTTAGGTATGTATTTCTATTAAACTTAAATGTTGCATTTCTTTATAATGTTAAAAGTGGTTTCATATGCCATACCTCTTGATAAGATCATCTGGTAGGCCTTGCTCAGTGAGTTTCCAACTTTTATATACATCAGACGACATGGTCAGGGCATATTTCTGAGGGAAAACAGTAGATTCGAATATGCCACCAGCATTGATAAGTGTCTGGCGTGCCAAGGCATTGATGTTCATTGTGTCACGGTAATGGGGACTCATGAGCTTGTGTATTGGGTGAGTCACGCTCAACTGCCTATGTGTTGCTATGACGAATGGTTCTATCACCGCATGGGTGTTGAGCCTGAAAAAGATGTTGAACATGATTAATTTAAGTGTAATATTTTTCTAACTATTAATATATCTAATAGTTTATTCCAAGTCAGGATTAAAATTAAATTGTAGTTGCAATCACTGAAAAACATAAACATAAAACACACCAATGGCTGATAAGTTGGTGATATCCAGAGTCATTGACTGCAGCATAGGCCTTGGCCAACTGCCAAATGGAGCTCTCCACTCCCTCTGATGCTGGTGTGTACACCTTGCTTATTGCACCATGTTGCAACCCATCAGGATGCGGTAGGCTCAGCTCAATAGCAAGCGGCTTGATTGTGCCATCATCTCTCAGGAATACGAGTGTTCTGCTGGCATAGATAAAGTTTCCTTTCAATGCATTTATTCTTGGTAGGTAAGGCATGAAGGCATCGTGATGGTCAAGTATGAATAACCTATTCTCACGCAGTGCCTGTCAAAGAAGACCCACAAATAAGTGAATATGTGTTTTGTGCGGCATATTGGCTTTTATAATACGACAAGAATGAGATTTTTGTTGCCACCCTACCCTCAAAAAAGAATGAGATTCTTACTTCTTAGTCTGATATTATGTTATTGAGGTATTTGAATACCTCCATTTTTTTATTTTCTAATAACTAAATTTCTAAAATTTATGTCAAAATAAAACGTTAGATGTGTGATCTGTATTATTTTCTAAACAAACTAATTAGAACTTATCACTTTTTAATTTTGGTTTTATATGAATCAATAAATTGAAAAATCAACATCCATAATTTATCCACATCAATTTATTTTTGCAAGCTCTTGATACTAATTAAAACAAAATCAAAATGTCATGACCTTTTTTGTGTGCATATAGAAAATGATATATATCATATTATGCCCCTCCTAACGGTTTTATTTTAACATTTAAGTTTTAAAGTTTAGGTTATTTTAGCTCTAAAAATGGAGGTATGATAAAGGCACAAAAATATAGAGGCATTAAAACCATAGTAGGAAAAATCGGCTGATTCTGATCCGATACTCTGATCCCGTATCGCTATCGGCCTGCTCCGATCTGATCCTGAGCCGACCCTCACATAGCAAATTATAAAGAAAAAAGGAAAAAAAAAACCCAATTCTGAGCCGATCCTGAGCCGATCCCGATCCGATACTCCGATCCCGTATCGGTATCGGCCGGGACCGATCCCGATACCGATACCGATTTTTCCTACTATGATTAAAACCCCCCTCATGGTAGTATGGCCCTCTATTAATTTATTTACCTTTAGCACTGTGAATCCTTCAAGGTTCTTTAGAATGTGCTCCTCCTTAATTGTGCTTCTCTGGTTTCCATATATTGTTGAATCAAGGTTGCTAGTTGGGGGGAATTCCTGTGTAGATCAAGTTTTGACTTATTTTCACAACACTATATGAGCTTTTATAGATTCATTTAAAGAAAAACTCCAACATATGGAAAAGAATGATGTACCTGGAGACGTCTAATGACCACTGGGTTCACGCCAGCAAGCATTTCACGCCCAAATTCTTCGTCTGTCCTCCAAGCAAATTTATCATCTGTGCATTGACATGAGAATAATAACATTAATCAATTTATCATCTGTGCAAGCTTCAGGTTAAATTGTTTAAGCATCAATTAGAGGTTTGCTCTTACCTCTGAGCACATGCGGAGTGGGAAGTCGGAAGAGATGTCCCTCGCTTCGAAACCATTCCTTGACAAATTCGAATGGAATTTTCTGGCGAAGGTTATCTAACAATAGCGGGTGAGGCAGGGGTATTCCCCCATCATAAAGGTCAAAGGTATCCTTAAACGAATCAAACTCATTTGGTGTCTCGTCAAATATCGCTTTGAGTCCAGGGAAGAGAGCTTGGCCAATTGATTTCAAGGCAAATGCAAGGAAGTCGGACAACTTTAGGTGGCCAAATCTCTCGTCGCGTGGCACATATATGTCTAGGCTTTGCAATACACTTTGCCTGCTCTCGGATTTTGGATCTGCCCATAAATAATAAGGAACTTTGAAATTCTAGCATGACAAGTTAGTTTATAATCTAGAAATCAAATTGGGTCATGTGTAGCAATTTTAGTTGTCTTCTCTCAGTTTTGGTCAGTACACGGTACTGATGTGCTTGGGTGATGAATTACTTAGAATTTCATTCTTAGCCTGTCTAAATAGGTATCAGAATGGTACCAATACATATTTCAAAACCCTAGGTCCAGAAGGCATAAAATACTAGTATAAATCTGGATTCTTGAGCAGTGCAACATCCATATGCATTCAAATACTAAGATAAAGAGATAAATGGCATGGGAAGAACAAACCTTTTTTGGTTGGGTGGCGACTGGTACGGCCACGGCGAGGATAAGGATGCTCTGGCCCACCGAGAACAGGGCGTACATGATCATCATCCTTGTCGGGGTTACCTAGGTCATTGTAGACAGCATAGCCATAGACCCGATCACTCTCTTTCAGTGGGCCAGCGACATCATCTCCTCTGAGATTGATGAGCTCTTGCTGTCTGTATGGAAGCAACGGCAGAGGCATTTTGCTGGGTAGGTATGTCTGTAAAAATTGGTATATATTTGTTAAATTGATTAATTTTGGTTTTTTTCTTTTTAAAATTACTTAAGTTGATTTAAATTAAAATAATCATAAAAGTTCGGATCCATGTTTCAAAAATAAATACTAACTAAAGTATGATTAGCAAAAAAAATTCTCTGATCACAATGATAAATATCTATAGCCGCCTTTGTGGCCTATAGCATAAACAAAAGGCCATCCATTATGCAGCAAATAGACAGATTCTTAGTTCCATAATAATACTTTTACAATTGTGGTTAAGGTATCTTGTTTCCTACAGTTGGTAATTTCTCTCAATGTGAAAAGTTCTTTTTTAAATTGCAATTTCTTCACTAGGCAAGACAAAAGGAATTGAGGAACCCCATGACTACGTGAGAAAAAGGTGCCACATAAAGGATCTATAAATGGCTGATCAAGCCAATTTTTTTATTTAAGAAATATATTTTTTCAAATTAAACTTCTAAAAAATTATAAAATGCGTTTCAGAATTTAGAAGGTCGGAATTTAAAATCCCGATCCTAACCATGAAATTTCTGACATATACAAGAAGATAAGAGTTAAACTGTTAACAAGAATGTCGTTTGAATGTCACAGTCTTTAGATGGCATCAGAATTTTATTTTCTGGCTTAATCTCATTTTTTTTATTTTGTAATGTAACTGGAATTTGAAAGTGGTCCTCAAAAGGCCAAAATTCTATTGCAGCTATTGGGTGGTTCAGAGTTTAGAACAGCTGTTCTTAAGTCTTGTAATATTCTTCTTTTCTAACTAAAAGTTTCTGTAGGCCTGAATTTCAATTCCGTAAATTTAAAAAATTGTATTTTTTATGGTTAAAATTTCAAAAATTATTTAATACTACTAGTTTAATTTAAAAATTTATGTCATAACTAGAAAATAAATCAACTGTACAATAATAGATTGGTATTGTGAAAACAATTATGGAAGGACCCCACTAACTGGATAACACAATACAATATATATATATTAATGTTTGATTTTCTCATTTACCTACCTATAATACATGTAGTAGTTGTGTAGTTTTTAAGGTCTGAAAAGCTATTGCTTATTTAGAACCATGATTTAGATTATGTACGGTGATCACAAATAATACCCTGCAAATAAAGATATTCCACAACTAGTCTGGTAATGGGAGAATTCCATTTCTCTTAATTCCAGGTAAAAAGATCACATTTTACAAAAAAAAAAAAATTCAAATTAAAAGCTACCTCATTAGTGAAGAAGATGCGATCGTAAGCATACTCGGGGTAGATCCAAGAGTTACAGACGAAGTGTATCTTGCCCTTGCCAGGCACACCCTCTAGAGTGAGCGTCTTGAGGAGAAACTCGGTGTGGTGGTGATTTTTTACAATGACAGCACCAGGAATTCCCTGACTCTCATCCCAATCAAAATTTATATTAAACTTCGACTCACCCGCCGCCACGGATGTCATTGTTGTCACCCACTGTTCCAAGTTGGCTGCCTTTCCCACCTTGCCTTTTCCAGTAGCTATTAAAAAAAAATAGAAGGTCAGCAAAAGTGGAAGTAGATTTTTTTTATAATAATAAATCATTGGTAAACTGAAATTCTAGAGAAATTAATATCAGTATCTAACTTCACGTTTCAGTTTTGTGGCACCCGTCTTAATTAATTAGCACATTTTAAGTACTTGTTCAATGCTTTCATATCAGACGATTCTATTTTAATTTAAAAGTCAAGTGGAAAATTGGTTTCCGTTCGTCACAACTCTCCCAAGCTCACCCATGTGGGAGTAATGGAACTAAGAGCATCTACATTTTTGAAATTCTTAGAGTTTTTAAATAACTGTTAACTAATTTTTAGAAATTTTATTTCTGAAAGTTTCTAAATCCTCACATCCCTAAAACTCAAAATTAGAGTTTCTTAATTATCACATCAGTAAATAAATTACAAGAGAAAAAAATTTCAGCCAATTATTTGGCCATGTCAGAGTTTATAAACGGTTTCTTATTAAGAAACTTTGGAGCAAAGTTGCTAAATAAGAAACTCATCTGCATCTCTGAAACTGGTTTAAAAACTGTCACATCAGATTAGAAACTTCAAGAGTTTCAGAAATGTAGATGCTCTAAGTATTAAAGTACTGTGACAAATCCAATCGGTTACAGACTTATGCATGCTGGAATAAAACAAAACACAACTACAAAGCAACCGTAAATATTTGCATATATAACGTTGAAAAATCAATTTTGTCACTGGAGTCAAGTCAAATTTTCAATTATGCATGTGGTCTACTTTTCAGAAGCAACACGTTCAATTTTGGCTAAACGTTTCATTTTGAACTTTTCGCACGGCATTTGCTTTTATCCTCAATTTGCAGTTGTGCTTTTGTCCTCAATTTCCATCAAAAAAAAAAAAAAAATTGGCAGTTGTGCTTAACATAGAAAAATTTATAGATTTGTCCCTAACTAATCCAACGATGCCATTGACTGCCCGTAACTAAATACTGGATAACTATACCTGCGCCTGCGCGCTGCGCGCACGCCTTTGAGTCAACAAGCCCAGTCAATGACAAAAAATAAACATGAGAAGCAACCCATTGCTGAACAAAAACCATACCGTACGAAATACACCGAAGCCATTAGACTTGGTGGTCTTGGAGCTTTTAACAAATAATAAATTACGTTTATTGGGTGAGGCAGCTTCATCCAGTGGCTCTTAATTACCACTCTTTGTAATTAATAAAGTAATTAAGCATTCTTAGATTAATTGATTTCTTGGTCTGCTTAGCGTTATTAAAAAAATTTGTTTAGGAAGAAACACTACCAAACGACTCGGTCCCAGGCCATAAACTTCTAGCTACAGCAATCAAGAACGCACGGAACGCTACAGCAAAATATCCACATAATAAATAAAATAAATCACAAAAAAAGAAACTATCATAAATGCAGTTAAAAGCACACTATTAACTTCTAGCTTTCTAGATAGCGTACTTAATCCCAATATAAAATTTTCTTTAATTTTTAACACAAAATCATTGTTGTTGTAGACCCGACTAAAGCTCCTAACATTGAAAGAAGTAGCTTTAATTATTCCTTCGTATCAAGCAACAAAAAAAAATTATTCCTTCGTACAATTTTGATTAACGATAAAAGCAATATGGTCATGTGACAAGAGGAGAGAGTAAAGAAGATTTGACTCAAATCACAGATGGTACTGAGAAAGAGCGTAGAGACTTTACCGGGATCAGTGTGGGTGGAGGAGACGAGTTGGAAGGAGACACCTTTACCAAGCAGCTCGTGCACCCCATCGAGCAGAGCAGCACTGTAATCGTTGAGATCCAGCACATTCTTCTTCATCAGCACAACTGAACCGACGATCCTTCCGTTCTTCCATGCCTCCTTGTTCTTCCCGGTCATGCAATCGCACAATCCATGGAACCACATCTTGTGTACTATTGATATTCAACAGAGAGAGAGAGAGAGAGAGAGAGAAATGAATTGGGATGGAAAGAAGAGTGGAACTTGATGGTTTTAATAGTCGCTCTGGAGGAAGAGGGACTAAGGGAAGGAGCGAATATTTGGAAATTATTTTACCAGGAAAGATCCGGTGCATCAAATTAGCAAAGCTTCCATTCTGTTGACAAGTGGGACCATAGGTTTCTTTTATGAATGATTGATCACTGTAGAAAATTGCATTCTTTCCACGTGGTGAGATAACCAAGAGCAGGCCCCAAGTGAATGATAGGTTCGATGCTCATCGCTTCATCAGATCAACTTTGTCTATTTTGGTTTGACGGATTAAATATCGTCGAATCATTCGTATGCTTTATTTTAGAAGTTGTGCATTTCTACTTCAATTTTTGTGTATACAGATTTTAAGACAGATCAAGTGGTTATAGATTTTATTTGATTCAAAAGTAAGTTCGATAGACATCGAACTTACTCCGTTCTCCAAGTGAATACGAATTTTTTTTTTTAAAATAGAACTAAATAAAACCGTTGTGTTAGTTTCGTTTAAACTATTTTATTTGATTATATTAAAAAAGTTGAATATGAATCCATTATATCTCTATTTTTTAAATATTCATAATTTAAAATTTAAATATTAAAATAAAACTGTTATATTATTTTCTGCACATAAAAAATTATACCTAAAATTTAAACACAATATTCATTCAATGCAATTTGTATTGTCTTGAGACTCATGAAGGAAGAATTTTCAAAGTTGAAGCAGTAAAATGGGGAAAAAAAAAGAAAAGAAAGATAATATGTGCCCGCTGGTTATCCACTTGGGCAAGCAGCAATAAAAATATATGACATTTGAAATTTTTTATTGCTTGCCGAGCTATAACAGTTTAGGCGAGTCAAAGGCAGCAAAACTGACCTTTTCAAACATAAGAAATGATAATAGGAAACTTCATTAGATCATGAGTTAAAATTTTATTATTGGTTGATGAAGCAACAAGCCAACAAGTCAACAACAAATGATAAGAGAAATAATTTTAACTAATTTTTAAACTTTATTAAAATGGAAGGTTGGGAAATTTATTAAATATTTGAATTTGGATGGGTAAGTAACAAATTATACATTTTTGATAGGAAAATCTCTGAAATTAGAAAGCTTCTATGGGTATATAACTAATTTTCTCAATCCTTTATTGTATACTTTAGAGGACAACACATATTGTTGTCAGATGTAATTTTAATTACTGTTTTTTTTGTGACTTTATTTTTTTTTTATTCTTTTTGTGGTTGAGTGTGTTTGGATGAAAGTTTTAGTGAAAATAGTGAGGTAATTCAAATTTGAGATTGAACTAACTCAATTTTTTAATTGAATTAGTTAAATAACATGCTTAAAAAAATATATATTTATTTTTTTGCTAACTCAAATAAATTTAAACATAAAATAGTAGTTCTGAATAGTCGCTAATTCAAATTAGTATTATTTTTATCTCATCCAATCGCAATCAGTGTTGATATGATGAGAGAGATGAATTGGTTGATCGTCAGTTTTTTCTTTTCTGCATGACAGCGTGAGCCACAAATAAGCGTGCTTCCACACTGCCGCATTAGATCTCATACTTGAAAAGTGAGTCGCATTTATGATTTGTTACTAACAGGCCAATTTTATTAATTAATACCGGTCCCCTGTAGAATGTAGATATTTTAATTAGGGAGGTGCTATTTTAAGGATAATAATTTTAATAATGAGAAATGAGAGAATATTTTTTATACTAATATCTAATTTGTCCTTCTCTCTTAATATTATATATGGATCCGTAATTAATGAATAACTAATAAGGAAATTATCTCACATATCTTTCATTGTTTTTTGGACATATAGAATGGGAACTAATCCTTCCTAGTATATATATTTGCCATGTCATTTACAAAATTTACATACCCGGTTCTATTGTTTGACTCATGATACAGTGATATATAAATGAAACAGAACGACATTTGAGTTGAAACAACAGAAAAGGAAATTGGAAACAAATCAAATTAAATTTTCAATTTAAATAACGACCCCATTATAAATATATATAAACTTTATGAACTTTATAATGTATATTTAGTTTATAAATATTTATAAACTTTATAATGTATAAGGTTCTTAATAATGTATTATAAAGTTTATAAATACTTATAATGAGGTTTGTTAATTTTAAATTATCTGAAGCACTCCATACCATACTACATCCTTATCTAAATACTAGTATTGTACCCGTGCGTTGCAACAAAAATATATTATAAAATGAAGAAGATCAAGAGTTTGATTTACAACTTGAATTTCAAATTTTGATGTAAGTAAAGAGACTTGATAAAAAGAGAGAGAGAGAGAGAAATGGCTTGTAGAAATATATACATCTCATAGGCAAAAGCCAGAAGAACAAAAAATATTTAATGAAAGTGAATTCGTATTAATAAATTAGTTGCTCTATTTTGTAGCACTAATTATAATTAATGTTATTAAAATCCCTCCTCAATATATGTTCTCCATATAATTAACAGTTGAAACTAAGAACAAACTTGAACATACTAATAAAAAAAATTATCTTATCAAAATTGAAGAAGTAAAATTGTAAAAAAGATTTACTATATCTTAAATTGAGTAATATATAAAATTTGGAGATATCAAATTATTTGATAAGATATTAAATGCTGAAAATATTTTTAAAAGATGTCATCATTTGATATTCTTAAAAATAAATTGATCATCCATCCATCATGAATCTTAAATAAGGAAATAAGAAATGGGAAATAGCTGGAGAGGACAAATAAGAAAATGAATAAATTGATTTTCTCTCCAATTTTGTTATTTATTCAATTTTAATTGTAACATATCGTGTGGCAGTTTGTGTGGCGAGTATGTTTCTAATATTCAATTTGTGTATCGTGTGGCAATTTTAATATATTTTCTATATGAGTTATTGGAAAAAAAAATGCTTGAATTCTGAGTTATTGATTCTGGTTTAAAAGTCACTTCTAGGTAATATAGAAAATATTATGATCCTTCTAGTACATTTAATTTATAGAAAGTTGTATCTATTTTGAGAATTCTTTTTAATAATAATTATTAAATAACTTTTATTTTTTATTTTTTCAAAAATAGAAACAACTTTTGAGAAATTAAATGCACTAGAAGGATAACAACATTTTTTGTATTTACTTAGAAGTGATTTTTGTACCGGGATCAATAACTGAGAATCCAAACATTTTTATTTTTTTCCAATAACACATAAAAAATATAATAATTTTTCTTACAGCTGCAAAAAATCCGACATGAAAAATATTGATTCAAGTTATTTGCAGCAGTCTTTCTAATAAATCAAATTATATAGTATTCCATCTAGTTTCAAAAAAATATATTAAATAATTATAATATTTCAATACAAATATAAATAAATTATAAATATTTCTATTTAAATAAAAAATCTGAAAAATGGCAAAAAAAAGTTGAAACCACAAATTTTTTTGACAGTTTTTTTTTTTTAAACCGTGGTTTTGGAATTATAAAACCGCAAAAAAAAAATTACGGTTTTTGTTTTTAATTTTTTTTTTTTTTGCGGTTTTAGACTGAATTACCGCAATAAAATTTTACAGTTTTGGTAGATTTTGAAATCCGGTCAACTTTGGTTAGTTTTTTAAATTTAATTATTTTTTTGGATATTATAAAAAATTCGGTAGCAGATATATCGGTTAGGAAGGATTAGTTTCCATTCTATATATACAAATAAAGATGAAAGATATTTGAGATAATTTTCTCATTAATGATCTTTTGATTAAGTATTCATATGTAGAATTAAGTGAGAAGAGTAAAGTAAGTATTAATATAAGAAATATTCTCTCAACTCTCGTTATTGAAATTATTTTCATTGAAATAACACCTCCCTTTATTTATGTCGGTGACAGATTACAGATCATCTTAGGTTGGCTGGTTGGGCTCATTAATTGTAGCTGCCATTTTAAATCCTCAAGTTGCACATGTCACATGTGTTACATATATTTTATTAGAAGATAATCGTACAAATCAATCCAGCTTTTTTTTTTTTTTTAGGTGAACAATCTAAGTTGCATCCATGCGGAATATCTATCAAATATGATAAAAATATGCTAGCGATATACGCCGAAATTTATATAATATCCAAAAAAAATATTAAATTTCATATTCTATCCATTTTTGTGTTGGATTTCGAAAAATTGTCCAAACCGGTCAAAATCTCACTGGTTTTTCAACTTCTTTCCGATCATTTTCTCACCGGTTCAAGAATTGAGACCGGTGAGATTTTGACCAGTTTCAAGAAAAGCAATCGGTGAGATTCTCACTGATTTTGTGTTTTTTTTTTATTAAACATAAATTTATTTAATTAGAGAAAAGATTCACATCCATCATATTTTGTCCATCATCTGTTTACAGACGTTATCCACTCTCTATTTAACTTATTTTAACTATCTCCAGTCCTATCCTCTAATGAGTCTCATCTCCTCCTATTTAAACATTCCATCCCCGATTGTCTCTTTCTTTTCTTGAATCTCATTTTCAAAAACTTCTTTCCCAATTTCTATCATCTTTTTCCGATTTCCTTCCTCTGTGAGATACAAGTTCAAAAAAAGAATGTCTGATTGATTTCGTTGATTAGGCTTCAGGTTTTGGTTTTCTCTGTAAATGGTTTGAACTTGTATTGAGTGAGTTATTTACGGATCGAAGAGCAGCAGTGAAATTTAAATTGAGTGAGTTATTTACGAATTGAAATTTCCAGATGCATGTAATCAGTTTACATGATCTATGCATTATTTTACAGGATTGATCAGTGAGGTTTTAAATTTATGTAGAGTATTTTTTAGGATATGTTTCACAGTTTTACATGATATATCATATATTTTATAAGAGCTATGCATTGTATTTATTTTACAAATGATGGATGTAGGTTTAGATTTAAAAATTTTACAGACATGGAATTGATTTATAGTTTAGATTTAGAAATTTTAAAGTATTGATTGTTTGTAGGTTGTATGTTTTGTTTTTGTAATTTTAGTTGAAATTTTGTATATTTTATATTTTATTTTATCCTTTTCATATGTTTATTTTATATTATTGAGATTTTATAATTTTTATGTTTTGTTTTCACAGTTTAAATTCACAATTTTATAGTATTGAAAATTTATATTTTTTAAATTGTATTTAACCGTTTTCATCTGCTAATTTTACATTGTTGTAAATAATTTTTACTTTTTATTTTTACAGTTTTGGTTTACAATTTTACAGCATTGAAAATTGACATTTTTAAAATTTTATTTAATCTGCTAATTTTATAATTTTGTAATTTTATAGTTTTTACCTTTTGATTTCACAGTTTAACTTGATATTTTTACAGTAGTGAAAATTGATAGTTTTCAATATTTTATTTTATCGTTTTAATATGTGAATTTTGCATGACTGCAATTTTATAGTTTGTACATTTTATTTTTATAGTTAAAGTGGTCAATTTTACAGTATTCATTATTTTGATGATTTATTTGTGTGTTCATTAAATCAACAAAAAAGAATAAAAAAAATAATCAAAAAACTTAATTTTGCCTTTTTATCATGTTTTTTTTTGTCAAAATAACTGCTAATAACTAACACTAACTGCCAATAACTTCCTATAATTACAATTTCTGAAAGTACAGTTTGAAAGTACAATTTTTTTGTTCTGTTGTGAAAGTTGCAATCTGTTTTTAACTATGAGGGAACCACTTGAAATAGTTGCTAGATGTTTTGTGATTAATTGATATATTTTATGTGATATATTGTATAATTATACAGCATGTAGAAGTAATTTTACAGTATTCGCGCAAGTCAAATCTGTGGACAAATGGTGGACAAAAGTCTGTGGATAATTAGACGCTTCCATATAATTTGATTTATTAGAAAGACTGCGACAAATAACCCAGATCAACATTTTTCAGACTGAATTTTTAACGGCTATAAGAAAAATTAATATATTTCTTTATGTGTTATTGAAAAAAAAATAAAAAATGCTTAGATTCTGAGTTATTGATCCCGGTTCAAAAGTCACTTCTAAGTAACTACATAAAGTATTGTCACGCTTATAGTATATTTAATTTCTAAAAGTTATATCTATTTAAAAAAAAATTAAATTATTTAATGATTGTTATTAAAAAAAAATTTCAAAATAAAATTATTTAATGATTGTTATTAAAAAAAAATTTCAAAATAGATACAACTTTTAGAAATTAAATGTACTATAAGTATCATAATATTTTATGTATTATCTAGAAGTGACTTTTAAACCGCGATCAATAACTCAAATTCAAAGCATATTTTTTTTCCCAATAACACAAAGAAATATATTAATTTTTCTTATAGCCGTGAAAAATCTAGCCTGAACGGTGATAAATTAAAAAAATTTCTATTTTGTAAAAAAAAAACACACAAAACCGGTGAGAATCTCACCGGTCTGAACGGTTGCTTTTCTGGAAACCGGTTAAAATCTCACCGGTCCCAATTTGAGAAACTAGTGAGATTTTGACTGATTTAGGCAATTTTTGAAATCCTGCATAAAATTGATAGAATTTGAAATTTATTCATTATTTTGGGTATTAATAAAATTTTCGGTGATATACGAGTGCATGTCCCCTCAAGCATGGGTACTGAGAGGAAAAAACAAATTTGGACCAAATTATTCTCTCTCCGGAAAGGAAATTATAAACTTAGGATTTGTAATCTTTTAAATTAGGAAGTTATTCTGTGATGATATATTTTATTTATGATATTATTTTGTTCACATCCATTATTTTTTTTATTAGAGATCGAGCAACTCATTTCTTACCAAATCTGATATGCTCCATTTAATTAATCAGCTCTAATCATATAATAGTTTGTACACAAGACAAAATAATATTACTAATTACAAAGGAGCTGACTACAAATACTAACTCCCAGATTGGTACACAATGGTTAGAAAATATTTCTCATTTTGTTTTATTAAGAAAGAGGAAACAAGCTCGAATCCCATTTGTGAATTGCACTTTTCATATAATAATTCGTAATGTAAGAATTCCCCATATTAGAATCCAGCCAGCACCTGTCCACTCCTCACCGTACAATAATTGACTGATATTTAATTATCAGTGAACGCATGATTCTGATTGATTTATTTAGGTTAATTGTTCGTATACTCATCAAAATTTGTGAAAGTACTTATTTCTTTCGTCAAAACACAGAAATTATAAATTTCCCGTGTTAGCTAAATTTTTTTTCATGTTTATCCATTCTTCATTTAATTAGAATAATCTTAAATAAAACTTTCTTAATTCATCATTGGTCCTTATTGAAGACCATAATTATAATTTTATTCTCACATCTCTAATAAATAAGCCAAAAAAAAAAAACTAAAATCACTATACCTCTTTTAAGAATAAATTAGGGTCAAGATACGCAACTGTCTAATATAAACATAAACAAGGATATTCCATTTGAATTTTAAATCTACAATCTCTTATACTGAAAGTATTACCTCTTTGTCAATAGACCAGAACTATTCTCATATCTATACTTCAAGTTGTTCTCCGACCACAAATATGAAAATTTTATAGCATGGTTAAATTAAACCTGATTCATATACAATCCCTTTTTTCATAGTATCCTAAAGAGTTTAGCTAGTATGATATAAACATTATTTCAGTTTAAATGACACCAATTCTAAAATCTATCAGATAGATTTCAAACAATAAATTAAATCTATTTAAATCGATCTACTTCATGAGTGGTGCATTTACAATTTTACATATAAAATTTATAATTTTTTGAATTTATTTAATATCAAGTATAGCGAAAAAACGTGAGAGTTTTTTCAAGTTAACTTTAAAGCATTCATTTTTTAATCAATTTTTAACGGCTTGACTTGATACTAAAATAATTTGAAAATTTATAGCTTTTGCATATAAATGCATCACTCATGATGTTGATCGTTTTAAGCGGTTCGAATTAGTTGTTTGATGTCTATCAAATAGATTTGAAGATCGGTGTCACATATCACTGATGTTATATTAGCCGGACTCTTACCTAAATATTAAAAGGTTAATTATCAATTTTCTCTGACAATAAAGTTCAAGACTTCTTTATGTAATTTTTTTAGTTTTTGTTTCCTTAATTTTTTTCTCTTTTAACATATTTTAATATTCACAAGGACTCCTCTACAGTATTTCAAATACGTGACTTCTTACATAAAAAAAAAGAATTTGGTTACTATGAAATCAGTGTTATTTCCGCTACAGTGACAATGACTCCAAAGTTCATCGAATAGTCCTCAAACAACGAATCCAAATCGATTGATGTCTCGTTATCTAACTTATTATTCCGACCAATTTATGTATCAAAATCTGTGTTTTAAGCCACCAAATCGCGTCTTTCATATTGAATATCTGTAGAATGTGGTACTGTTGTGTTTTTATTCTTATTTTGCAGAAAACAGGTGAAATCAGAGAAAATTGTGAAGTCTGAAGGTCTTCACGCGGGCCGCGTCACATCCAAAGTGGGTCACATCATACCCTGACGCAACCACAAACGCGAGGCTCGTCAATCGCTTGAGAAACATAGACACGCGGGCCGTGTCACATCCAACGCGGGTCGCGTCAGTCTTTTTTGGAAACAAATCAGAACACGATACAGAGACCAATTAAAGAAAAGTTAGTTAAGAAAGGCTATAACACGGGATTTCTTACTGGAAACCAATTCATTCTACATTATTGAGAGCAAGAGAGCAATTCCAAGATTTTGAACTGGACAGCTTGCTTGGAGACGAAATTGAGAAGTGAAAAACAAAAGTTCTTCACGGATCTTCTTTATTTTTGGAATTTTGTCATGGCTATTTCTTCTATTCCGAGCTATCTTCTTTAGAAAATTGCATTCTTTTCACGTGGTGAGATAACCAAGAGCAGGGTTCAAGTGAATGATAGGTTCGATGCTCATCAGATCAACTTAATTTGTCTATTTTGGTTTGACGGATTAAATATCGTCGAATCATTCGTATGCTTTATTTTAGTAGTAGTGAATTTCTACTTCAATTTTTCAATTTTTGTGTATACAGATTTTAAGACAGATCAAGTGGTTATAGAGTTTATTTGATTCAAAAGTAAGCTCGATACACAATGAACCTATTCTTTTCTCGAATATGAGAATTTTTTTTTAAATAGAACTAAATAAAACTATTGTGTTAGTTTCGTTTAAACTATTTTATTTGATTATATTAAAAAAAAATATATGAATCCATTATGTCTCTATTTTTAAAATATTCATAATTCATAATTTAAAATGTAAAATTTAAATATTAAAATGAAACTGTTATATTATTTTCTGCACATAAAAAATTCTACCTAAAATTTAAACACAATATTCATTCAATGCAATTAAACTGCAATTGTATTGTCTTGAGACTCATGAAGGAAGACTTTTCAAACTTGAAGCAGTAAAATGGGGGGAAAAAAGATAATATGTGCCCCGTTAGTTATCCACTTGAGCAAGCAGCAATAAAAATATATGACATTTGAAATTGTTTTATTGCTTGCTGAGCTGTAACAGTTTAGGCGAGTCAAAGGCAGAAAAACTGACCTTTTCAAACATAAGAAATGATAATAGGAAACTTCATTAGATCATGAGTTAAAATTTTGTTATTGGTTGGTGAAGCAACAAGCCAACAAGTCAATAACAAATGATAAGAGAAATAATTTTAATTAATTTTTAAACTTTATTAAAATGGAAGATTGGGAAATTTATTAAATATTTGAATTTGGATGGATAAGTAACAAATTATACATTTTTGATAGGAAAATCTCCGAAATTAGAAAGCTTTTATGGGTATATAACTAATTTTCTCAATCCTTTATTGTATGCTTTAGAGGACAACTAGTGTTGTGATAAAACCCGTCCGGTCCAAGACAGAATCGGCCAACCCGTGAACCGGATTTGTACCGGACTGGACCGTCCTTCAAACCCTTATCAGACCATCCCTTTGCTAGGCACGGGTCTAGAAAGGATTCGGTTCAAGTTTTTTGAGCCAACTCATGCTAAATCCTAACTATTCCAACCCATAAACCGAACCCAGACCGGACCAGACTAAACTCGCTCCCAACCGGACCTAACCCACTCCAAATCGTCCCAACCCACTCCAAACCGGATCAGACCCCTCCAACCTGTCCTCCCCAACCCCTCCCAACCCACCCACCCCCCCCAACCCCCCCAAGAAAAAAAAACAAAAAACAAAAAACACTCCAAGCCAGATTTTTTTTTATTTTTTAAAAAGACCGGACCGGACCGTGGAGGCGTGGACCATGGGAACCAAAGGTTGAGCACGAATTTGGGTTGGCCTCAAAACACCGGACCCGTGTGACCCGACCTGTTGAACCCATGGCCCGACTGGGTTTGGACCAAACCGAACCAGACCGTTTTCAAACCACTAAGGACAACATTGTTGTCAGATATAATTTCAATTACTGTTATTTTTTTTATTTTTTTTGTGAATGTGTTTGAATGAAAGCTTGAGTTAGTGAAAGTACTGAGATAATTCAAATTTGAGACATAACTAACTCAACTTTTTAGTTAAATTAGTAAAATAACATACTAACAAAAAAGTAAATAGTTGCTAACTCAAACAAATTCAAACTTAAATAATAGTTTCAAATAGTTGCTAACTCAAACAAATTCAAACTTAAATAATAGTTTCAAATAGTTGCTAATTCAAATTAGCACTATTTTTGTCTCGTCCAAATATAATCAGTGTTCATATGATGAGAGAGAAATGAATTGGTTGATCGTCAGTTCTTTCTTTGCTGCATGACAGCGTGAGCTACAAAATAAGCGTGCTTCACACCGCCGCATTAGATCTCATACTTGGAACGTGAGTCGCATTGTTACTGACTGATCAATTTTAATAATTAATTAATACCGGCCCCTGTAGAATGTACTATTTTGACGGTGACACAGTACAGACCATCTTAGGTTAGGCTCATTAATTATAGCTAGCATTTTAAATCCTCAAGTTGCACATGTCACACGTGTTACATATATTTTATTAGAAGATAATCATACAAATCAATCAAGTTCTTTTTTTTTTTTTTTTTAATAGGTGAACAATCTAAGATGCATCCATGCGGAATATGTACCAGATATGATAAAAATATGCTTGGATATACGCTGAAAGTTTTATTAATATCCAAGAAAAATAATAAATTTCATATTCTATCCATTTTTGCGCTGAGTTTCAAAAAATTGTCCAAACCAGTCAAAATCTAACTGGTTCCAACTTCTTTTCGGTTATTTTATCACCGGTTCAAAAATTGGGACTGGTGAGATTTTGACCAGTTTCAAGAAAAGCAACTTTAATCTCACCAGTTTTGTGTTTTTTTTTTTAAAAAACAGAATTTTTTTATATTTAAATATTAGAAATATTTAATATATTTATTTGAAAATAGATGGAATACAATATAATTTGATTTATTAAAAATACTGCGACAAATCACCCGGATCAATATTTTTTCAAACCGGATTTTTCGCAACTGTAAGAAAAATTAATATATTTATTTATATATTATTGGAAAAAAATTAAAAATGCTTAGATTCTGAGTTATTGATCCCGGTTCAAAAGTCACTTCTAAATAAATACAGAAAAGATTGTCATTCTTCTATTACATTTAATTTCTAAAAAGTTATCTCTATTTTTGAAAAAACTTTAAATTATTCAATTAAAAAGTTGTATCTATTTTGAAAATTCTTTTTGAATAACAATTATTAAATAATTTAAAGTTTTTTCAAAAATAGAGATAACTTTTTAGAAATTAAATGTAATAGAAGGATGACAATCTTTTCTGTATTTATTTAGAAGTGACTTTTGAACCGGGATCAATAACTCATAATCTAAGCATTTTTTTTTCAATAACACATAAAGAAATATATTAATTTTTCTTACAACCACGAAAAATCCGACCTGAAAAATGTTGATTCGGATTATTTGTTGCAGTCTTTCTAATAAATCAAATTATATTGTATTTCATCTATTTTCAAATAAATATATTAAACATTTATAATATTTCAATGCAAACAATAAATAAATTAAAAAATTATGTTTTGTTAAAAAAAAACACAAAACCGGTGAGAATCTCACTGGTTGCTTTTCTTGAAACTGGTTAAAATTTCACAAGTCCCAATTTGAGAAACTAGTGAGATTCTGATTGATTTAGGCAATTTTCGAAATCTTGCATAAAAGTTTGATAGAATTTGAAATTTATTATTATTTTTTAAATATTAATAAAAATTTCAGCGATATACGAGTGCATGCCCCCTCAAGCATGGATACTGAAAAAAATAAAGAAAAATGGACCAAATTATTCTTTCTCCGGAAAGGAAATTATAAAGTTAGGATTTCTAATCTTTTAAATTAGGAAGTTATTCTGCGATGATATATTTTATTTATGACATTATTTTGTTCACATCTATTATTTTTTTATTAGAGATCAAGCAACTAATTTCTTACCAAATCTGATATGGTCCAATTAATTAATCAGCTCTAATCATATAATAGTTTGTACACAAGACAAAATAATATTGCTAATTACAAAGGAGCTGACTACAAATACTAACTCCCAGATTGGTACACAATGGTTAGAAAATATTTCTTTTTTTTTTTATCAAGAAAGAGGAAACAAGCTCGAATCCCATTTTTGAATTGCATCTACTTTTCATATGATAATTCGTAATGTAAGAATTCCCCATAGTATCCATAAAATAAAAAAAATAAAAAAAATTCCCCATAGTATAATCCAGCCAGCGTCTGTCCACTCTCACCGTACAATAATTGACTGATATTTAATTATCAGTGAACAATTTTATTTAGCATGATTCTGATTGATTTATTTAGGTTAATTATTCGTATACTCATCAAAATTTGTGAAATTACTTATTGCTTTCATCAAAACATAGAAATTATAAATTTCCCGTGTTAGCTAATTGTTTTTCATGTTTATCCATTCCTCATTTAGTTAGAATAATCTTCATTAAAACTTTCTTACTTCATCATTGGTCTTTATTGAAGACCATAATTGTAATTTTATTTTCACATCTCTAATAAATAAGCCAAAAAGAAACTAAAATCACTGTATTTTTTTAAGAATAAATTAGAATCAAGATACGCAACTCTCTAATATAAAAAACTGTCTAACATAAACAAGGATCTTCCATCTAAATTTTAAATCTGTAATCTTTTATACTTAAAGTAATACCTCTTATCAATAGACCAAAAGCTAACTATTCTCATATCTATACTTCAAGTTGTTCTCCGACCACAAATATGAAAAATTTATAGTATAGTTAAATTAAACTTGATTCATATACAACCCCTTTTTCATATTACCCTAAAGAGTTCAGCTAGTATGACATCAATATTATTTCAGCTTAAATGACATTAACTCTAAAATCTATCGGATAGATTTCAAACAATAAATTCAATCTATTTAAATCGATCTACTCCATGAGTGGTGTATTTGCATGTAAAATTTATAAATTTTTTAATTTATTTAATATCAAGTTAAGCAAAAAAATGTGGGAGTTTTTTCAAGTTAACTTTAAAGCATTTATTTTTAATTATTTTTTAAATGCTTGACTTGATACTAAAATAATTCGAAAATTTATCACTTTTGCATATAAATGCATCACTCATGATGTAGATCGGCTTAAATGGTTTGAATTGGTTGTTTGATGTCTATCCAATAGATTTTAAAGATCAATGTCAGATACCATTGATGTTAAATTAACCGGACTCTTACTAAATATTAAATATTAAAAGGTTAATTATCAATTTGCTTCAATGATAAAGTTCGAGACTTCTTTATGTAATTTTTTTAGTATTTGTTTCCTTATTTTTTTTTTCTTTTAACATATTTTAATATTTACAAGGACTCCTCTACAGGATTTCAAATATGCGATTTCTCACATAAAAAGAAATCTGGCTACATTTAGTATGAAATCAAAGGACAACAAATGATAAAAAAAATGAATTCTTTGAATTTAACTTAAAAGCATTCTTTTTAACATATTTTTTATTGCTTGAAATGAAATAAAAAATTTATAAATGTTATATGTAAATACATAACTTGTGAAATAAATCAGTTGAATAGTTTGAACTCAATATTTAATCTTTATTTAATAAATTTTAAAGTTAGTATCACTACGACTAAAATAACACTGATATTATACACGTCATACTTTTTACTATCTTTTATTTTAAACCAAAAGCCTTTTGACGTTCCTTGTTATTAATATTGAATAAAGCATTTAGTTTAAGAACTAAATCTTTTGACAGATAACTCACAATCGTAAAGCGTATAAACATGAAAGATAAGATGGTTGTGACTTGTGAGGATGACGAAGTATCAGATGAGACCGTTAATTAATTGAACGTCTCTAATTATCTAATGATGTTCCAAATTTACAGATCAGTCAGTAGCTTATCGGATGAGCTCCCACAATAGTAACACAGTACGGATTTAATTCGCGAATTAATCGTTTCTAGGAGTTCAGCGAATCAATCCGCGTTTAATAAGGTAATTTGCGAATTAAATGCTCCGTTCGCGAATTATACGCAAATTCTATGAATTTCATTAATCGCATTTTGTTCGAAAAAATTCGTCGCTCCGTCATTTATCATCCTAAATCATTTTTTTTTTCTGACTTCGCTTCTTTCCCTCCGTCATTTCTCTTCCCCTCAAAACCCTAGACTATGACAGCCAGAAGAAATCGAGTAAGTCTAAGATTGATTTGATTCTCGCCTTTTCTTTTCCTTTTTCTTTGATTCGCGCATTTATTTGAAGTCCCTTTTCCTTTGACTCTTTCTATTTGAGATAAGAGTATAAGACTAAGATATTTAATTAATTGACTGTGACCAAAACTGGCTGCCAAAATGCCAAGTGCATTTGTCTTTTTCTTTGTACTACCCACTTAGCATGAAGCCATGAAAGTGTCAAATTTTCTTTGATGCAGTGTTTAACAATAACAGCAAAGCAGCGTTTACTGATAAGGGATCAGGTGTGGGTGATTGAAAATAGTGGAGATTTTGAATACTGGTATGCCAATGGACAATCAAGGTGAAGAATTAGTTACTGGTACAAGAACCAGTACCAATAATGGAGATGTCAAATACAAACTGGAGATGGACTTACATGAAGAAGATGCGCAGCAAGATATGACACTCGTATTTTCAGAACAAAAGACATAGCAATACATAAAAAAACAGAAGGTGGAAGTTCAAAAACAGTGGATCTCTTCACAGACAATAAGAGATTTAGAATTTTTACATTTTCAACCCTGCTTTTTTACAGTTTTCTATTTTGCTTTTTTTTGATGTGTTTTTCTATTTTTTTTTTAATTTTGTTTTCTTCATTCAACTAGGTTGAATAACATTAAGTTTTTGTAATTGGTTTCATGTTGAAACCTTTTTATGATCAATAAAACAAATAAGGACTAAATCCTTATTTTTCCTAAAAAAAGGAATAAAATTGATAGGACTTATAGAGTAGAATTAAATAAACATGTCTATGTAAATATTTCTATTTTACACTAATAAAAAAAATTAAAATGAATAAAACAATCTCATTTTTTTTATAACTTTAGTATTTTAGTATATTATTTGGTGTGTACAAAAACAAATTATTCTCGAATTATACCTGAATTATATCCGAATCACAAATTTTTGACTCTGTCGAACCTTTCCCGAACTATTAAGTTGTCACTATGGCTCCCACAACCAATAATTAACACATGCTCCATGTGTAGGGGTGCAAACAGATCGGATAGTGGTAAAATCATATTCGTATATGTTTTTATTTCTCAGATACAGAATGAATCGGATATTAGACGGATACAGATACAGATCAGATATTAGACGGATACAGATACAGATCGAATATTAACTGGATACGGATACAGATATTCGCTTTTTATAATAGTGAATAACATAATTTTTTTTATAATTCATATTAAATTATATAATATATATCTACTATTCGGATACGGATAATTAAAATTTAAAACCATATCCGTATCCGTATCCGCACGAATATTCAGATATCGGATATCTGTATTAAATTTTTGAATACGGATCCAATCCGTTTGCACCCCTATCCACGTGGAGTGTTCTGACTATTCACTCACCAACCTTTCATAATCATAAATCAGCAAGCAATTTAACTAAGAAACTGTCATATATTTATTCCTGGTACGAACAGACAAGTAGATAAACTTGCGGCCACATTTCTACTTCTCGGTGTAGATTTGAACAGCAGTCTGCAGTCTTTTGACTCAAAACAGCAAAGAAGTGAGAGAGAAACTTTTGTTTGACCGTTTTGTTCAAATTTAAGAAAGGAACTAATATCCAATAATTGTTTACTTTTTTAATGGATACCTATATAATTAATTGTTGATTCCTTTTTTAATTGGCAGTCCTAATTGGTTTTTTCTAATGAAGGAAAATCTTGTTTTAAAATAAAAAAAGTTATTGTCTGAAAAAAAAAAAATCTTGCTTTAAATTCTGTACGCTATTTTTTTTTCCACGGAGAGTCAATTCTCAATTTTCAAATCTCTAAATAAAGATAATTCAACATGTTTAGTCAAAACAAAAAAAAAAAAAAATCAATGTTAGATGTATACGAAAGTTGACAATATAAGTTTTAGACAAAATTTGTTAAAAAAAAAAAAATCAGCTTTTTGATCAAAAGCTGACAATATAAGTTTTAAACAAAATTTGTCAAAAATAAAGTTTAGCTCTTTGATAACAAATTATAGTATGACATGACAATAAAGAGAATTTTTTTTATATTTGAAAATGGTTTATAAAATTTAATTATTTACATATTCTTTTGCTTAATAGATGGATGTTGATGAGTCATTAAATCGGTAATTCCATTTGAACAAGAGACCAAAAAACTTGAATTAATTAATTTCAAGTACTAAACTAGCGAAGATCTACTCAATGGTGTTAGAGCATTTTAATCAACTAAAGAATATTTATTATCTATTTGTAGTTCAAAGTCATAGAAATATGTTGTTTTATAATGTGACAGAAGTGGTAAACTCTTAATGCACGGAATGTGCCTATAGATAAAAAGAAAAGACGGAGGGACATGTCACATCAATGATATTTGAGAATGATGTTACTACTATGTTTAATTTGATTTAATTTCTTATTATTTATAGTTTTTAGTTTAATTGTTAGTATGATGATTTTTTCATTAGGAACTCTATTCGAATTTTTGTTGGTAATATAAAATTTTTAGGAATAATAATTGTTATTTTTATGCTACTACATTATAAATTGCAACATCTATAATTATATTTAATTTTTTTTTCATGCTCATTTTGCTATTTTAGAGAACATCTTACTGCTTTTAATGTTAAATAGCTGACCTATTCTTTTTTTGTTTTTGTTTTTTGAGATAAATCCGTAGATGCATAAAATAATACATATTAGATATACTTTGTTATATAACAAATTGATAAAAAATAACTGCCTATCACTAACTAATAATTAAAAACAACAAAAAAACCTAAGAAGGAATAATATAATGTCTTCACCGTATTATTCTAATTTGCATTCTGTCAAAAAAAATGTATTATGTCGATGTTTCAGAAAGTAAAGCCAACCTTCACCAATGTTATGAAATTTAACTTCACCGGTTTTAAGTAAATCTTTCAATTTACTTGAAGAATTAATTAATCCATTAATGCAGATTTTCCATTAATATTGATTTATTTTTATTTTTTTGAAACATGGACAAAATGGTCCGAAGAAAAAAATTCTCTCACCTCGTTGCTGCCTTGAGCTAAAATCTTAACTGTTAAAATCCTTACCCTCTATATATCCCCATGCGCTGCTTGAAGTTGAAAAGTTCCTCCTTCATGAGTCTAGTGACAATACAGTTGAAGTAATTTTATTTCGGTGGATATGCTGAAAACTTGAGGAGGATTTAAATGATATTTTTGGTACCGTTACTATGTTTTTATTTTTATAAAATCATAAAACATAGAAAAAAAAATATAAAATTCAAATATCGAAATAAAACCCTTTAGATGTAACCCATTTCATATTTATACGCACTGATAAAGATATTGAGAGAGGAGAGACGTAACCAATTTCTTTTTATCATTGGGTATAAATAATTTATAAAATATTTAGATTGGGTTACTTCACTGCGTATAAAATATTGGGGAGTTTCATGTATATCCCTCAAAAGTTTCAATATTATGTATTTATACCTCCAAAATCAATAATTACATATTTATCCTTAAAAATTATAAAAACTCACATATTTAATATTAACTTTCTATTTATTCTCATTTTACCGTTCTTCTAATTTTCCTTCTAAGGCTTTCTGTCTTTTTAATAATCAAGCCTGTAGGCATATCTTAAAATTGCAACTGACAAATATTGCAATTACCAGTGTGCAGTGGCGGAGCTAGCTGTATTTAGGGGTAGGTAGTCACCTACCCTTGGAATTTGGAATACGGTATCAAATTCGTATATATTTGGTTTATATTTGGGTTTTGTCTACTTCTGGATTTGAGTTTTGCTTACTCTTGACTGAGTCAAAACTCTCGATTAGTGAAATTGATTGAGTTGTTACAAATTTGGTAGTCTTTCATCAATCTATTTTGAAATATACTAACAAAAGGAAGGGAATGATATGACAGTGGGACCACAATAAACTTGTTATTTTTTTTTAAAGAAATATACTAAAATATTTTATAAATGATTAAGAATGATATGACAGTGGGACCATAATAATTTAATGCATTACATTCAATTATTTTTATTAGGTTTAACTATTCAAATGGGCTGAATTTTAATAGAAGAGTCTTGTGAACTATGCTTCAAAATAAAATGTAATACTTCAATATTTTAGATTAATTTTTTTATCTTAATAATTTTTCAAAAAAACAAACGAGTTTTCTATCTAATTCGGTTGATCTCTATTGATTTTCTCAATTTTAATTGACGGTCAATTACTGATTCTGCTTCCAATGAAAATTATTTAATAATATTTAGTTTATTAATTTAAATAAAATAATAATAATAATTTATTTTGTCTACTCTAACGAAAATTTTGGCTACACCACTGCCAGTGTGCATATCCATTGATACCAAATACATGGAGATGAAGGAACTTGAATCTCTAAATTCTGTTGTTATTGAGATCCCAGAATACTACTCTAAAGGCCGCCCACAATTTAAGATAAAAAATTATACTGGTACATTGGTACCACTGACAGGTAAAATGAAGCCTTGCATTCTTCTATTTTTTTTTATTCATTTCAAATGAGAGTCTACGTTATTAGTTCGTTATGATTACATTTTTATAGATTTTGATTTCTGCTTTTCTGGATTGTATTTTCTGTAAATATTTTTTTTGCCCTTCTTTTATTTTATTTTGCATATTGTAATTTGGACACAAGCTAAACCCTTACACCCAAAGCGCCTAATCAAGTACCCCCAAATAAAATTCTAAATTACACAAAATTAACAAAATATCTAAGTACGTCTCATAACTTACTTGATAGTGGGCGACTCGGCCATGTTCTCCTATTTAGGTCTTGAGGAATCACTGATAGCCAAGTCTAGAGAGAGATTCAACACCCGATGCCATATCAAAGAGGGGCAAGACGAAGATAGAAAAATAAAGGCAACGAAGGGTGAAAGAAATTTGTGAGAGGAGAGGTGATGAGGAAAGGCGGGAGATAAATCTGATTTGGCAATTTGGAGAGAAGAGGCGGGAGGTTTGATGCTCCCAAAACTCAACAGATTAAAGAGAGAGGAAGGAAGGATATAATGGTCAATATATTATTAACTAATATTGTAAAATCAATTTTAAAGTGTTAAAAAATATTATTTATTTATTTTTGGAGATATTTGATATATTATAGAATTGGATTGGACAAAGATGTTAGTTTCTATATTTTTCAAGAATAAATGTGTAATTATTGATTTTGGAGGGATAAATGCGTAATATTAAATGGATATACATGAAATCCCCCCTAAAATATTTAGAGACGTAACCAATTTCCTTTACTGCACATTTTTTTTTAAAATTCACACATACATCATGCATGTTGCTTGATGCATATGTCCGATACACACGTTTATAATATTTTAAAACATATATTCTTTCGTCTTCTTATCATTAGTGCATTATAAGAAAATTGATGTGACATTTACTCTACATTTTCAATTAATTCATGCCAATTTGATAAGATGGACAAAGAGAACATCTTCTATTTTTAAAGAAATGATACCAACCTTCATGACAAATCTTTTTTATACACAAAATATTTTTTTAAATATTGATTTCATGAGGCTACGTATTTTAAAAAATGATCATATTGAATCCTAATTTAAATTTCAGCTATGAAAAGTCAGAAGTCATATTTAATTCCAGCCTTTTCATCTTTGAGAAGCCGAAAATGGCAACTCATAATCCGGCATGGATATAACACGCAATTTTTTTTTAATATTCTTAATGCACGAGGCTACATATATATACCGAAAAATAATCACATTGAAATTTAAGTTCCAGCTATGAAAAAGTCAAAATTCATATCTAAATTCCAGGTTTTCATTTTTTAAGAATCAGAAAGACAATTCATAATCCAGCATAGATACAAACATAAGAAACAATTTTAATATTTAATTCACGAGGCTTCATATGCCGAAAATTATCACATTGCATGCTTTTATAAATTCCAGCTATGAAAAGTCACAAGTCATATCTAAATTTCAGCTTTCATCTTTTAAGAACCAGAACGCCAATTCATAATCCAAAGCTGATAAACATACAATAAATTTTTGAGAATATATAGTTCAATTGTTAGGCACATCTGTTGAAATTTGTAGAATAGTAGACCTTTGGTTCACAAACTGTGACACTTGGTTTTGATTAACCAATTAGATCCAATGCTTTAATTATTTTAAACTAACAGCATCAGTAACGTAGATGGATTTGTTCAAATCTTATAGTTTTCTCTGACAAGCAACTCGGCTCACATGGGTTTTGACGCTTGACTGATTCAAATTCAACCATTCAAGGATCAACGAGGCACGAACATGTTACAAGTGACCACCACCCACAGAGTTTGATTTCTAATTATATATTACATTGATGAAGTTTATCACTTCATATTGTAAATCAGAACAGTCAAAGGTAAGCTCACAAAAAATATAATGTCATCAATTTAATAAAATATTGACTGAAAAATTATAATACTTTTTGCTAAACCATTGGAGTATAGCTCTGTTATAATTTGACATGATTGAAAAATAGTATTATTTGTTTTATTGGTAGAAATCATAACTTTAAAATTTACATACAGTGAATTACAAGGCTAATTTAATCGTTAGGAGAATAATACCATAACTGGTGGCTTAAGAGCTATTTGAAAATAGGAAATGGGTTTTGTCTGAAGTAATTTGGACAAATTTTATTCAATGTCGGATCTATACCGTCTGATTTAAGTTAAGATCCGTGCTAACGATTAAGAACGAAATAAATTTCAAAGTCTTGTGAATCTAAATTGTTCGTAAAATTTTTAATACAAATCGAACAATTTAGATCCGACTTAAAATAAATAAATAAAAATAGCGGAGAAGAACAAAAAAAGCTGAGAATTAGACTTTGCATATATAGAGAGAGAGGGAAAGAGATAGGTTACCATGCTTTGCAAATTAAAGTGAGTGTTTTAATTTGTACTCATGTCTCTAGTTTCAAAGTTAAAATAGTCAATCCGAACTTCTCAACATGTTCTTCATATTGAAATGTGCTTGGAGACCAAATTTTACATTTTTTGAAATTTTTTTACCATTTTTCAAAGTTCAAATAGTCAATCCAAACTTCTCAACATGTTTTTCATATTGAAATGTGCTTGGAGACTAAATTTTATATTTTTTGAAAAAATTTTACCAATTTTTTTAAATTTTTTAAAATCAGTGTTTTTCATACTTGAACTTTGAAAATAGAGACACGAGTTCAAATTAAAACATCCATTTTAATTTGTAAAGAATAGTAGCTTCTCTTTGTATATATATAAAAGTTTAATAGTCGCTATCAGAATTGAATTAATAAATGTGCTTACAATAATAAGAGAAACTTTGCATATATTCAGAAAAAAAAAAAAAAAAAAACTTTGCATATATTCACATGATTATGTTAAGCATCTCCAACATTGGGGTCTCCAATGTATAGGGGCGGTTAAGCGTCTCCAACAAACTCTGTAAAGTCCGTTCAATTTCTTGTATATTGTGTACTATTGCATAAAAGTATATCTGACGATTAACGAAGCGTCTTATTTGCTAGTTTTGATTGATTATGAAATATATTCGAAAAGTCCAGCCCAGAAATCATTGAGTTTATTAGTTCTAATATTTGGGCTGAAGCAGGCTTTCTTGGGCTGAAATAAAAGCGTAGTAGAACAAGGACATGCTGAATTGCTGATTAATCTATCTGGACCGCCATTTCTTGTTTCGGGCTTCGCTTCCCATAATTCGTAAAAGCAAGAAGTTTCCCCAGCACCGGTTTTCCATTATCTACTGCTCTCTATATTTTTAATCCGTTCTGATTATTCCATTTGTCATCTACTCAGTACTCATTTTCTGTCTTATAATATCCTCTAGCAGTATGGCATCCGCAATGATGTTGCTATTGGGACAATTAACAGATGTGTTATTGTGCACATGAGCTATATATATGTTCGACAAATTCAAAATCTTTGCATTATATCTTGATAGTTTTTAGTATAGAAAACTTTTAGATTGATTTGGGAAGTCCAGTACTAATCGTATAGTTCAAATGCCAACCGGTAATTTGCTGTCATATTTTGTTTTTCCCTAGCAGCGTATGTGGCATCAATCGTCATATATACATCATTTTGTAGGTCATCAATGAATATTATTTCATCAATATTAGTTTCAACAATGATTATGGTACAAAGATATTTTCAAACTGTCTCATTACAATACTTTTGTTTTTAAACATTCTTTATTAGACGTGCATTAATAGTGCGAGAGATATGAGAGAGAGAGAGAGTCAACAATTGAAAAGTAAATTGGACATTAAAAGTGAAGTTTTTCCTATGCTCTCGATAATTTAATTATTGCTCTCAAAATAACCCCCATTGTGTTATTGTAAACATGTGCCATGAGCTATATATATGTTCGATCAAATTCAAAATCTTTACGTTAAATCTTGATAGTTTTTAGTATAAAAAAATTTTATACTAATTTGGGAAGTCAGTATTAATTAATCGAATAGTTCAAATGGCCAGTGGTAATTACCTGTCATATTGAATATACCCATAATTGAGAGGGACTTTGTATAATTAGCTGTCACAGGACAATTCCTAAGTTAGATCTTGACAGCTAAATCACTAACTTAGTAACTTAGGAATTGTCCGCAATACCTCAATAGAAAAGACTTGGTAATTTTCAAGAGAAACTACCAATAGATCACCTAAATCAATCAAAAATTAGCTGCCAGAGGTATTGGGGATCTCCAATACTAGGGGTGGTAACGAGCTGTTAAAGAGCGAGCTAGGTCACACTCGTACTCGGCTTGTTGGTATATCGAGCTGAGCGAGCGAGTTTAGATTTTAGGTCTCAAGCTAAAATTATTGCTCAAGACCGACTCGTGACTTGTCCGAGCGAGCCGAGCTAGCTCGTTACTAGCTTGGTAGATTTATAAATTTATATTTTTTTTCTGCTATATCTTAAATTTTCATAACACATCTTATTAATTATGGCTAAAACAAAATAATATTTATATGACTAATTATTGAGGAATACTCTTAATTCAATTGTAATTAAGCAAATCAACTACTATAAATTAACTTTACAGCTAAATTCATACATACAAATATATCAAAATTCTAAATTCATACAAATATATTCACAGAATAAATTCATGCATATCAAACCAAACAAATTCATACAAATTAACTTAATTGCTTATAATTAATTCACACATATTCTATACAAAATTACCAATCAAATTAAATACAATCCAAAGTGCAATTGTCATAACACTGGCTATAACATCCATAGACCATAATATTCCTAATTTGAAGTGAACGGATCAAATTAAACTATTAAAATATGTATACTAAATAGCTCGTTAACGACCGAGCTAGGCCAAACTCAAACTCATTAATTCTTGCTCAAGTATGTAGTGAGTGAGCTAATTTTAACTCGATCCACTAACGAATGAGTTGTTACCGATCGAGTCATGAGCGAAAACCAAGCGTGCCACGAGCTTTTTTGCCAGTCCTACCCAATACCCAAGACCTAACTTGGTGGTTTCTATTGAAAATTACCAAGTTAGATCTTATGAAATAATCAACTATTGTTTTGTGTCCTTTGAACCCTTCTTTTCTATTGCTTACAATTTACTTGTATTGTAATATGTATGTGATTGTTATTTATTTTCGACAGTTGTTAATTTAAGTGAAAAAAGTCTCTGATAGTTTTGGACTTTTGGTGAGTTGCAAGATCATGTGTATTGTATGGTAAGTTTCAGAATTCCTTTGGATAATTGGTTGCAACTTTACATGGAAACAACAGCAAGGATTTCATTGAGATAGAAAAATTGCTTAAAATTCACTTTTGAACATCAACCAAAAACAAATACAATCAATTCACAATTAACCAATCAAGATTATTATCCCACACATTTTAAACATGTCAATCCAAACTATGTAATACATTACACAAAGTATGAACACCTCTTTGGTACAAAAAATAAAGGAGCTACAGAAATGCAGTCGGCTTGTAAAGAACCTTGTTTTTCATATAGACACACTGTTTGGAATGCCCTTTACAGTGAGACCACCCTCATGACTCTCATCTGATGTGTTCGGATATAAAAGCTTGTACGGCATTTTGACAGGCCCGGTCCTATTCTTCAACTTCTTGTCCTCGTTCATTTCTAAAATATTCTTCCCGATAACCTCCAACCTGCCCTTAAACTGCTCGAATGCCCTCAATGCCCCCTGATCAGTGGTCCACTCCTTGGTATCCCGTTGACCTAAATACACCTCATCTGACGAATGCCGAGACAGTATCTCAATCAAAGATACACCCAATATTGTTTGTAACTGGCTAGTAATGGTCTTTAGAAACACCTTATCAGGATCCGCTGTCAGCTCATCATACCCCTCGGTACCAGGTTCAGGCATCCGTTGGCGGCTAATGGTTGGACGGTTCGGGAGGTAACCTGCATAGGCGTACTGCCCGAAATTGACAGCTGCATGTAGGGCCGATGCAATCCAAATTATAGTTGTGCAAGTTTTTGTTAGTTCTTGAACTGTGTGCATGTCTGGCCACCATTTTTCATTTTTTAGGTCACCATGACCGACCTCACGAATCTCTTTCCACCATGCCTGGAGCTCAGTGTCACTCTGTATCAAGGAGTCATTTGAATAGTAGATGGAGCAGTAGTCATTGACCCATGACTCAATGGCAGACCAAATGGCTAGACCATCTACTGCATATGGATAGTCCTCAATAAGTAGCCGGAGATTATGCTTGCATGATTCATCCTTCACTGCAATACCTCTGCACCATCATTTCAGTGATTTAAACTGATTTTGCAAAAAATACTTCATGACAATTTTTAAGCCAGTGGAATAGCACTAACCTAGAGCTGGGACAACAGCTGCAAATTGGAAAATAAACACATACCCCTACATGGGACATAGCAAAGAAACCTCTGCCTTCACCAATTAGGCTTGCTTTCTCAGTTGTTAGAATGACAGGAGTGTTATTGGTTTTCTTTGAAATGGGAAGGAGCGGTTGGATTTCTACATTATTTTTATTGTAATACATTTTGCATGCATTTTTGGCTTCTATCCATACTGAAAGTTGGTCACAAGCATCGCTGCATTCTCAAGAGAAAAGATGGGAAGAAGAGGCATACTAGAAATGCATATATGTCTCATTATTTATTTAAAATACAAAGCAGAGATTTCGGATATTAGAGGTTTTCTGATGTAGATATGATTTTAATCAATACTTTATTATTACCTCTTAAGAAGATCATCAGGGAGGCCTTGTTCTGTTAGTTTCCAGTTCCTGTATATGCCTGATGACATCTCTAGAGCATACCTTCCAGGAAACACAGTAAACTCAAAGATGCCACCAGCATTTATGAGGGTCTGACGTGCCAGTGCATTTATGTTCATTGTGTCGCGGTAATGTGGGCTCAGGAGTTTGTGTATTGGATGGGTCACACTCAATTGTCGATTTGTTGCAATCACAAATGGTTCAATCACTGCATGTGTATTCAACCTGTGAAAGAACTTGACAGTGTCTGTTATTACAGTATATCCCTGGTTTTGTGAATGACTCGCCAAAATTTTGATTTGGTGTAAAGAGGTTCAAGCTACAACCCGTAGAAATGCAAAATGCCAACATGAAAAAATTTCAGCAGAGTAAATGCAAATAGTTTTTTTAATTTTTCATACTAATTACTCTTCTTACTCACCAATGGCTGATAAGTTGGTGATATCCAGAGTCATTGACGGCCACATAGGCCTTGGCCAATTGCCAGATAGAACCCTCTACAGTACCCTCTGATGCTGGTAAATGAACCTGGCTCATTGCACCATGTTCTAATCCGTCATCGTGAGGCCAGCTCAGTTCAATAGCAAGTGGTCGGAGAGTGCTATCATCATTTAGAAAAAGGATTGTTCTAGTAGCATAAATGAACACGTTCTTTGGATCTAAGGAATTTAATTTTGGTAGCCAAGGCATGAATGCATCGTGATGGTCCAATATGAATAACCTGTTCCGCTCCAGTGCCTAAGAAAACAATTCACCAAAAGAAAAGCAATAAGACATTTTATGGTGAGTATAGGTAAATTAAAATTAATCAGTCGTAGGTGTACTGACAACATGGGTACACGACATCTATGTTTCCCTTTCTTTTGGAAAAATACACAAGTAGATTCAAAATGTCAAGCTTATTACGTGTACCTCATTGACAGATAATTTCTGCCCAGATAATGTCTCCATGTGTTTCTCAACCTGTTCAGATTTTATAGTGCTATTTTGATTCCCGTATACACTCGGATCCAGTTTGCTTGTTGGAGGAAACTCCTAGAAACAAGGAGATGTACATTTATTCCAACCATTTTAGTTTATTTTAGATTTTGATATTGAAATAGTCCGAGAAATTTCAAATTTATGAAAGAATTTAATTAAAACACCTCAAGCCGTCTGACGACCACAGGGTTCAAACCAGCAAGCATTTCTCGTGCAAATTCTTCATCTGTTCTCCAAGCAGACTTGTCAGCTGTTCATTTGCAGAAAAGTATTTCCATCAAGAGCAAAACTATGAATGAAGTTATGAATTAAATTGCATAAAGGAGTTCAGTCAAATAATAACAAAACTACTTCTTCCTTCGGTTACATGCAAAGAATTGTGAATCACCCAATTCAATGTACTACAGAAAATCATCTTTTTGCAATATAGTGGACCAGGACAGATTAGAAATGTTAATGAGAAAATGAACTAGCCTGAAAATTTAAAATTAAATCAATATTCAACTGTCATACACTGTACCTTGAAGCACTTCAGGACGTGGGAGTCTCAGAAGTTCCGCCTCATCCGTTCGTAGAAATTCTTTGATAAACTCAAAGTGTATTTTCTTTCTCAACTTTTTTAGATGCTTAAATTTGGGCAAATTTATGCCACCTTCGTACAACTCATATGTGTCTTCGAACGACTCAAATGAGGCATTTTTATTAAATTTGGTTTTGAGTGTTGGTACCATTGCCTGTCCGAATGCTTTCAAAGCATATGCATAAAAGTCCGACATCTTCAGGTGGCCAAAACGCTCGTCCCGTGGCACATATATATTCATGCCGAGTAGCAGTGGTATTCTGCTTTCTGATTTTGGATCTGGGGAAGTATTATTATGTGGAATTAGTTTTGCAAGTTTCTTGGATCTATCTAATATATGTGCTTATTAGTCAGGTTGTTAGATTGACAAAAACAAAAATATTGATTTGATCCGGTCCCAAAATGAAACCCTAGGAGGACTGGAGGAGTGAAATTATTTCATTGAGAAGAAGCTATATTTAAGTTTTTTTTTTTTTTTTTTCGTGTCTTCTGGTGATTAACAACTTTTAGTGAATATGTTTTAATTAATACATAGCAGGATACCTATGTACCTTTCTTAGTTGGCTTGCGGCTGGTACGGCCACGACGGGGATAAGGGTATTCCTGGGAACCACCAAGAACAGGACGTTCATGCTCCTTGCCTTTGTCAGGGTCGCCAAGGTCGTTGTAGAAGTCATATCCATAGATACGGTCATGCTTTGTGAGCTTTCCAAGGACATCATCGCCCCTGAGAGAATTTAGCTCCTCTTCTCTGTATGGCTTGAGTTCTGCAGGCATTTGACTTGGCAAGTATGTCTATGCCGACAAATAAATAATAAGGCAATAGAAATATTTCAGAAGAGTATTGTAATTAGAAATATTTCGTCATAGAACTAAAGTACTGTAATTAGAATAAAAAGTTCAGTCCATGTCCCCATTGGCTCCATAAAGTGGAACGGTTGATACCGTTAAATCCATAAATCAGAGTAAGGATCAGGAACAAAAAGTTTAACCTTCAAAAATTTATGGGGCCAATCTGGGCCAATTTGATTCCAATTGGATTGTTCTAACCAGATAAAAAAAAAAAACCACCCCTATAAATTAAGGTTCTGACCTGATATTTTCATGTTTTTCTTTCTATTGAACACTCCGGATTAATAATGGCAGGATACTATCATTGCAATAATGTATGCAGATAAAGAATCAGTTCACAATATGTGTTGTGAAATTTTTTAATTCCAACTATTTATGCATTGTAATCAGCGCATATAAGTTAACAGGAATTGACAGGTACTTCATGCATAGAATGTCAGTTGGATATGATACAAGTATACAACTCAGTTAACATACAAGGCATTCAAAAAGATTATTCTATTTTTCTGAAGTTCATGCCTGCACATCTTATTAAAGCATGTGAGGAACAAAGTAGTGTAAAGAAGCAACAGAAAGATATGTGCCACGGAAATGCAATACTCACATCATTAGAAAAGAAGACTCGGTCATACTTGTACTTTTTAGCAGGGTAGATCCAAGAATTGCAAACAAAATGGATCGGTCCCCTGCCAGGTATGTCGTCAAGGGATATAGACTTGAGGTAAAACTCGAAACGGTGCTTGTTCTTCACAATTACTGCTCCTGGTATGCCGTGATCTTCATCCCACTCAAATTCAACCTTGAAAGTAGAATCTCCGGTCGCCATCTTTGGCAGTGCACTCCTCACCCATTTTTTCAGGTAGGCTGGATCTCCAACCATACCTCTTTTTGGATTGTCTGCAAATCACAGAACATGAGAAGAGAAATCAAGGTGAAAGACTCGCGGGGAAATTCTGATATGAAATACCAAACCTTTTTTTATTATAAAGGAATAGGATATTTTGACAATGAAATCATATATATTGATAACTGCAATAACCTTTATTCAAGTTCACCGATATAAAATAATTAACATCTTAGATCTCTACTATGTTACTTAGACGACATACATAATTATGTACAAATTGTAAAATCATTGCCCCTGATCAGAAACAGATAAAACTGATATTTAAATTGTCAAAATCAGTCATATATCTGTACATTTTGCTGCTAATTAATGTTTAAAGCAATGTATATTTTTCATGTTTCTGCTATGAATTGAATTCTGATTATCCAGGAAAAGCAATGCCTGCATGGAACGAGTTTTTAAGTTGTACAGCCATAGCTGCAGATCAACGCAAAACTGTGAACAATACAATCAGCTATGAGCGGTGCAATGCAGATGTAATACAGTAAAGCAGCTATGAGTTGGACCGTCAAAATTGTCCAAACCTGAACCGGTTGATTTTATTTTAGGCCATTCCGAAAGTCCTCGCGCGTCAAAATTTACAAAATTTACTAATAAAATATATTTCAAAGCAATGACAGAAAATCGCTTCTTCAAGATGGTCTCTAATTATTAGATCAAGTGATTCTCTATCTATTAAAAAATAATAAAAGAATTCTAAAAAATATAAAATTTGATGACCAAGTACAATTTCATATGAAAATCATGTATAATGGTTCGAATTAACTATTTGAATTTTTAAAATAGATATATGTATATTACCATAGCCTCACTCTAGTTATTATTATTGTTTTTAGAATTTAATTTTGACTTAAACAATTTATTATTTGTATTAATAATAATAATCAAAATAAATCTATTGTTGTTTTAAAATATATTTTGTTTTCATTATCCATCAGTAATGGACGTCTCCATCAAGCACGGCCACTAGAGACGTCCCTTTTTTGAATTATTTATTTATGTTGTTTTTGCTATTTAAGATGCTCGTTTCTCGCTAAACGCCAAATTTTCTTATAAATGATACTGAGGCAATTCGCATTTGCCCAACAAAAAGTAATACTTTAATCAGTATTACTTTAATCAATATTACTTTTTTTTAAGATTTGAAGAGGATATGGAATGCCGTTCCACTATAATATATAAATATATATATATATATATATTTTTTTTTCAGAACTGAGGTTTAGCACGACGTACTGCAGATTCTGTATTTTTGTTTTTGAAATTTCTATGCAACTGTTCTCATTTTTAATATTTTTATTTTTGTTTTTCGTATAAATAAAAATTGCGGGTGTTTCTGGTCTCTTAACTAAGGCAATTCGCATTTGCCCAACAAAAAGTAATACTGATTAAAGTTAAAGAAAAAAGATGCTTCCAGTGTACATCTAATTTATCTCAGCCCTACTGGAGGACCCTAATTATCTAATTTCCAAAGTAATAAAATATTAAAAAATATACATCATCAATTGTGATAAAGCAATTTTTATATAAAAATATACTCAAATTGATAATATCATAATAGTGCAAGAAATAACATTTTTACTCTTTAAAAAATGACAGTTATTATACAAGATGTACATTAAATTCTGATTGGACGCTAGAAACATCCAAACAGTTTTTAAATTTGTTTCTATCTCTATTAAAATAAAATGTTTCGAGTAGAAATAAGCTGCTCTTAAGTTTATCAAAACTCTAAAACTCATTAAATTGATTTTAAATGACAAATTCAAACTGTTGAAACTCACTTATCTTACGTTATGTGTGATGCATTTACATGTGAAATTTTTAAACATTCAAATTAATTTAGTATAAAGTCAAGCGGTCAAAAACGTTCAAAAAATGAATGCACATGTAGATGCATTACACTAAAATTAATTTATTAACCTTCTAATTTTGACCGCTTAACTTTATACTAAATTAATTCGAATATTTAAAATTTTTACATGTAGAAGCATTACACGTAAGATAGGCGGACTTCAACGGTTCGAATTCATCGTTTAAAATCGATTTAATGAGTTTTTTAGAGTTAAGCTTTGGTGAGCTTTAAAAGCAGCTAGTTCTACTCAAATGTTTCTACCTCCCTCTATTTGTGGAATTCGTATCCCCTGAGATATCTCAAACTTTGCGTGACTTTATAGAAAATCCCAACCGTTTAAATACGTACTACACGACTCTCAAAGCACACATAATACTGACCCCTCCATCACCCTCGAATAGGCACCGGAAAGTTGAGATATCTCAGAGGATACGCACACCTATTTCTGAAAGGTGGCAAAACAAAAGGATTTTCTTTCAATACCACCCAAATTGGTGCTACAAGATTTTCTGAGGGAGAAAAAAAAATGGATAGAACTAAAATCATGAAGTCGGAGGAATTGAACCGGGAGACTGTCCCATTAATAATGAAACGCACCTCATAGCACCATCGCAATTTTAATTCAAGTTGTGAAATTTTAAAACTTGCAATAAATATTACGAATAAACTCAATCAAGAAAAACT
Source organism: Carex pumila (assembly GCA_033356055.1). Lineage (NCBI taxonomy): Eukaryota > Viridiplantae > Streptophyta > Magnoliopsida > Poales > Cyperaceae > Carex > Carex pumila. The sequence continues at coordinate 209,379 of JARJHM010000111.1, forward strand.
AACTTGGCTGGGTGTAGGTGGAGGAGACGAGGCTGAACGACACCAACTTATGGTTGCTAAGGAATTCATGGACCCCATCGAGCATCGACGGGACAAAGTCATTGAAATCCAAGACACTCTTCTTCATGAGCACCACCGTACCGGTTACCTTGATCATTTGCTTCGTCATCGTCTTCTCTTCATCAGTGTTTTTCTCATTTGAGCTTGTGCAAAGGCCTGGGAACCTCATGTTGAGTTTGGAGTTGTGAGTGTTGAGGAAGGGGTGGAGTGAGTGTTAATTTAATATGGTTGTTTGTGTCTGCGTTTGTGTTTGGGAAGAAAGGAATGAAAGAGAGCATCAATTTAATATTGTCCATGAAAGAATGGGGGAGAATTTAATATTGTAAAGTGTACCTGATGTTATTAAATATTAATTGATTGATTGATTACTCACTCTGTCACCCAACCGTGATATATATTGATTTTTAATTATTTCTTAAATAGAATAAATAAATGTTTTGTTAAATAATTAATTAGGAATGAGAAATTTGTTTTTTTAAAAGGAAGCATGCTGAGAAAATTCCATTCTGAGTTATTGCCTTATTGGACGACAGAGAATATTTGATTGAGGCAAGAAACATGTTGATTTTGACTGATTTTTCGTATTGTTGCCTGTCATGTGGCCCCCGCTTAAAAGATGACTCTGCAGGGTGAGTGTGGTGTCCGGATTTGGTTGGTACCAAACTTTTGAGCTTATTTCTTCTTCTTCTTTTTTTCGAAACAACTTTTGAGCCTAAAATCAGTAAACAATTTGGATTTTAGGAAATCAACGATTTAAAAAAAAAAAAAGACTCTGCACAGGCTTTTGATTTCCTAAAAATAACGATTTTAAAAAATTCTAACTAAATAGTAAACAATTTCTAAAAAATATAAAATTCGGTCTCCAAGCACATTTTAATATGGAGACTATGTTGAACGGTTTGAATTAACTGTTTGGATTTTAAAATCACAAAAAATAACTTATAATATAGTGTCGAAATTGTGTCACCATAAATTGGTGTAATTGAATCCCTCCTCATATTTAATTATTTATTTATGAGTGAGGCACTAAGGCTACATCCATATCGCATATTAGTCCATAGTATAAACACATATTTTCATTTTCAAAGATCAAATAGTTGATTTGAACTGTTCAATGTTATCTTCAAATAAAAATGTACTTGGAGGCCAATTTTACATCATTTGGAATCTATTTTACTATTTTTTTTAGATAGGTAAAAAATTATTATTTTTATGGTCCATAAGTTTATATATATCTAAAAGTTAGTAAAAAAAATTTAAAAATAAAACAAATGGCATCCTAGTATGTTTCCATATGAAGATCATATTGAGATCAGTGTTATAAATAACGATATGTGATAGTTTGACGAACATGATACCGTCAAGCGATTAATCACAAATAGTTAGGAATAATTGATCATAATCAGAAATAATTGACCGATTAGTCGGAAAAATCCATGACAATTTGGTAGCCGCCAATGACTAATCGGCCAATTAATCGGCCTAAATGAACGTTTTTACAACACTGATTGAGACGTTCAAATCGAGTTTAAGATATTAAAAAATGAAAATATGGATTTACTGACCAATACGCGTTATACTAACCATATCCTGACTCTTTAATTATTTCTAACTTTTTTGAGTTATATTATATAAACTAGCAATTTATTCGATAATTTATTTGTTATATAGTTATTGTTAGTTATCCATGAATTTAACAATTACATAAAAGATACTCATTCGTAATTTTTATAGTTTGAAAACACTATAGTACACTATTATAACCCTAATACTCAACTAACATACCAAAATCATTGACATTTTAATTTAAATTAAAGCATAAAGAGAATGATTTTCACTTTCTCATGAACTAACTAATTTAGAGCTCCTAAAACAAAACAAAAAAATAACAACAAATGATAAAAGCATTCCACCCGCATAACAATCTTTCACAAAATTGTTGCCCATTGTTCCATGCATGGACCACTCCACTGCTATACCTAATCCTACAAAATTAGCACGTGGTGTTGTTACTTCTCAGATGGTTCTGGTCTTCTGGATATTATTCTATTTAGTCAGGCTAACCTGGTAAAGGATAACTAGTCTGGATCAAATTATAAAGCCGATCTCTACTCGATCTAGGCCTTCAAATCAGATCTGACGGTTAAAAAACAACCTGATAAAGGTTTGCCTCGAGAGAGTTTCATATGATTTATGTTGTTGGGATCATGTGATATTATTCTGTCTGATCTGTTTATGATTGTCTAGATAGAGTGCAAACTCTTCAATTAGATGCTTACAGCTTACCATTACAAAGCAACCAAATTGGCATGAAAGGTATTAAAAAAAGCATAGCAACAAAGGGCATTTAATTGTAACATCAAAGGTATTAAAAAACCCAAATCAGGGATCCAGTTTGAACAGTCTGACTGTTCTAAGGTGACCTGATTTGAGCGAACATAACTGAACTGCTGTTGCTAAAAATGACAACTTTTCTATACGCGTTTACTCAAGATTCAATTTAAGAAGCAAGATACACTTAACCATAAATTAATATATGAAGCAAGAAGCATGTTGAACAGTGATATAAAGAGGACTTTTCCAAACGCTTTAACCCAAACTCGCCTGTTTGTGTGCAGTGGCAAAAAAAAAAGTTTTGAATTTTGATCATCCGTATTCAAATAATAAATATATATCGTATAGTTATGTTATAAAAATATTTATGTACATATGTACGTACATATTCGTCTAATATTTTATTTGTTTTCGTACCAAAAAATATTAAAAGCAAATACAAATATGGTTTTATCACTATCCGATCCGTATCCGATCTATTTGCACCCCTATGTACAAGTGGTTCAACAGTCAAGGTGTGGCCTAAAGCAGTGAAAGTTTTTATTTTTATCATCTTTGAAAGAAATTAACCATTTTTTTTAATTTAGTTTTAATACATCTGCAATCAAAAGTTGTGAAACTAGAAAATTGATTTCACGGATTTAAAATGCGATGCGAAATCAAATGTGCATTAAATATGACACTAAAGTGTATTAATTTGATGAGCAAAACTAGGGTGTGATGTGCTCACACTGAACACATGAGATGAGAGAAAAAACAATGAATGGCTGAGATTAGCTCAAATCTCAATTGACCCATTGAGTCAACTATATAAAACAAAATAAATAGTACAAATCAAGAGTTTTATTAGAAAAGACTCCGAGTCAAATCAATGATTCTAACAAGTACGAACCCTGAAAAGGATTTGTTATTATTATTTTTTTTTCAAACTTTGCTATTTGATAATTGAAGTTAAAACGAAGTATATATTGAATTATTTTGAAATTTTAATATGTGGTAGTAACAAAATAGATGTAGTATTTGTTTGTCTTTACAAATGAATTAGAGAGAGTTCATGATTGTCTCGATTAAAATTTCAATATTTTTGACTTAAATAACAACCTAAAGCAGAACTTTTAAAAACAAAAAAAAACAACATGTATACAAATCTTGATGCAAAATAAGTTCACAGAAAAAAACAAACAAAATAAAAAGAGCAAAAATAAAATAACACTCAAAACTTGTTAATGGAATTCGGATTAGCAATGTCATATGACAAATTTTGCTGTCTCGGATTTATTTACAAAAAAAAAAAGTGTTACAAATTAAGAATGATTGTCTTACAATTGATCTCTCAATAGACTGAAATTTTTATTTATATCTAAAATTAATAAATAATTTACAAATTTACACTTTGGTGTGCTGGATTTCGAAATCTGTCCAAATCGGAGATTAAATTCTCAATTTCATGCAAATTTTATATTAAAAAAAAATTCAGTTCTAAACAGTATGAAATCGGAGATTAAATTCCTGGTTCAAAGAACCAAAGATTAAATCTCAGGTTCAAAATTTTTTTTTTTTGGATATTAAAAGAAATAAAAAGAAGCTCTTAAAGCAACGCGTGTCCCTTATATATATTGACATGATCCTGGAAAAAATTTGGCAAACAATCCATATTATATATCACTTGGTGCAGATTAAATGACCAGAGTAAAAATAGTGCTCTTTTTGCGTATTGACAATAGAGTAAAAAAGTCGTGGAAAGGAAGGAACGAGCAGCTTTGTTTATGTGTACATTATGGAACCTGCAGAAGCAGAGAAATAATAACAAGGTATTATCTGATAAGTGCAAGCCTGCTATCATTCTGGTACATCAGATCATAGAGGAGGCGCATCTTTGGTTGAATTATTGTACAGGAGCAAGAATTAGAGAAGGAATAGGTTAGGGAACAAGTTGAGGTCAAAGAAGTTTGTAATTCTAAGTTGGGTTTATGAGCTGTTTCATATATGCTGTGATCATTTGGTAGCCTTTACCAAAATTTTCAAAAAAGACAATAGTAAAAATAAAAAAAAATACACATATAACTATGGAGTCAAAAAAAAAAAAAAAAATAGGAAAAATAATATTGTCAATATCTTATTCTGTTGGTGGGTCATTGTGTTTCTATATCCTCCTCTTTGATCTTCTATGGTCAATTTATGACTACATTACAAAAATGGTTCAAAATTTGATCAGCATCCCTCTACATTTTACTCGATACATATTTATATCCATGGATTTCGCGGCATAAGATCATGTAAAGAAACTTAAATCGGACAAATCCAGAGAAATTATATAAGTTTTTAGGGTAATTTATTCACACTGAAGGATCATTTAGTTAATCAATCAACTAAATAATTTACATGACAAGTTGGCTTTAAGAGAAGATAATGGTAGACTTTCTGCAGGAAAAAAAAAAAACATTCAATTCTACAATTATATTTTTATTGTCCTTGTATGAATTGTATATTCATATCATCGTAAATGAAATTCCAAAAGTTGTACAGGAATTAATGAATTAGCGAACTGATTCTACTACTTTCTTTTTTAATTATTTGTTAGCTAAATTTAATCTGAGATGAAAATTATTGAACTATTAAATTTGAATAGATTCAACTCAAATTGACTTAAAATTTACGTAAATTTAAATTACTAATTTTTTTATTTACTTACACATTAACTTTAGCAAATAAGATAACATTATTGACTTGACCTCACCTTCATATTTATTTTTATAAGTAAAATTCTTTTATTATCTATTATACTTTAAAAAGATATCTATCAACATGACAACATTTAATTTCACAGTCACATATCCAAGTCTTTTTTTTTATTTAATCAAGAGAAATTAGCTGGCGAGTGGCGACTACTTTAATTAGTGGGCCCCGATTATCTGGCGGCTTACTACCGACGCACAGAACACAAGAGGAGAGAAAAAACAATGTATGGCTGAGATCACCCCACCAATTGACCATTGAGTCAACTATAGAAAACAAAATAAATAGTACAAATCAAGATTTTTATCAGAAAAGACTCCGAGTCAAGTCAATGGTTCTAAAAAGGAAACAACATCTGCTGCTTCTTGGGTGCATAAAACTTCTGTCTCTAAAACTATTGTCAGGTGGAGCTGAAATTATTTTTAATATTTAAATATTTGATTTGGGGTTCATTTTAGATTCATCGACAGTGACTCTAGATACATAAATTTTCTGTGTAGAGAGATGCAAAGAATTCGGTCTAACAGGTACCAATCTGAAAAGGATTTGTTATTTTTTTTTTTCAAAATTTGTTGTTTCATAATTGAAGTTAAAACGAAGTATATATTGAATTATTTTGAATTTTAATATGTGGTAATAACAAAATAAATGTAATATTTGTTGTCTTTACAAACGAATTAGAGAGAGTTTACGATTGTCTCAATCAAAATTTCAATATTTTTGACTTAAATAACAACCTAAAAGCAGAACTAAAAAAAAAAGCCACATGTATACAAATCTTGATACAAAATAATTTCACAGAAAAAACAAACAAAATAAAAAGAGCAATAATAAAATAGCACTCAAACTTGTTAATGGAATTCAGATTAGCAATGTCGTATGACAAATTTAGCTGTCTCCGATCTATTTAGCAAAAAAAGTGTTACAAATTAAGAATGATTGTCAAGTTACAATTAATGTCTCAATGGACCGAAATTTTTATTAATATCTAAAATTAATAAATAATTTACAAAACTACACTTTGGTGTACTGAATTTCGATATATGTCCAAATCAGAAATTAAATTTCCGATTTCATACAAACTATCTGTAAAAAAAAAAAAAAAAAAAAAAATCAGTTCTAAACAAATATGAAACCGAAGATTAAATTCCAGATTCCAAGAACCAGAGATAAATTTCTAGTACAATTTTTTTTTTTTTTGGATATTAAAAGAAATAAAAAGAAGCTCTTAAAGCGACGCAAGTCCCTTGTATATATTGACATGGGTCTTGGAAAAGATTTGCTAAATCCATATTATATATCGGTTGCTGCAGATTAAATGACTAGAGTAAAAATAGAGATCTTTTTGCATATTGACAATAGAGTAAAAAAAAAAATACACATATATATAACTATGGAGTCAAATAATATTGCTTTCTCTTTAAGAAAAATTATTCTGTTGGTGGGTCATTGTGTTTCTATCTCCTCCTCTTTGATCTTCTATGGTCAATTTATGACTAAATTACAAAATTGGTTCAGAATTTGACCATCATCCCTCTGGATTTTACTAGACACACATATATATCCATGGGTTTCGCGGCATAAGATCATGTAAAGAAACTTTTTTTTGAATAAAAGTGGTAAACATCACCAGTTTCATTAAAAACCATAGCATATTACAAAATAGGCTCTAAGGCAATGTTTTTTTTTATTATTGACATTACTGAACAAAAGAATCACCATAGTTGTGAAGCAACTATGTGATAACTAAGCATAGAGATTAGTGAAAGCATAAATGTTCATATTACAAAACTACAGACAACATTAGTAGTAATAAAGTCCATACAGAGATCAATTAAGCATCTAAGGGGCATCAGAGGAATCAACAATGGAAGAGCTGGAATGACGGTGATCAGAAGAAACCGAGATGTGTGTGTCCAGCTCATCAAATTCAGCTCTGTCTCTAAGAAACTCAGGGAGGTCTGAACCCTCTAGTCCATTGTAAGGATCTTCCTCTGAATTCCAAGTACTGGTGTCCTCCGAAGACGTATCTGTCCCCGAGGGAATTATAATTGGACCTGCCTGAGTTAAAAGAGAAACATCCAATGGCATGATTAGTGATAATTTGAAATAAGAATCATCTAACCTAGATTGGCACCAGTATGAAGTAAGTGAAATTATTTGACTACCAATATTTTGGGGGTGAGGGTATTGCAGTGTTGTTAAAACAGATTTTATTTCTAGTGAGCCAGATTATCCAAGTGGTGGCAGCCCTTATTAACTCTATTAAGAGTGAGTCCCTAGTGAAAGAAAATTGTCTATGGACCATAAATCAGTTACAGTATTGCAGTTAAATATGAATCCGTTGTGATTGGCTATCCAGGGCCATATGGTGTAGGCCATGGGACATGTAACAAAGAGATGGTCTATAGTTTCATCTTGGCCACAGAAAGGGCAGTTGAGGTCACCTGTCCAACCTTTAGAAACTAAATTAGCTTTTGTTAAGATTCTATCCTGTCTAAGAAGCCAAGTGAAGATTTTAATTTTGAGGCGTATTTTTTATTTCCAGGTATTGTCAAATTCTTTATTTGAGTAACTCCCATAAGATAACCAAATGTAGAGGAAGTGAATTGTGAATACACTAGTAGATGACCAACAACATTGGATAGTATTAGGATCATGAGATTGTAGGGAGGTGGAGCTGATGTTATTGTTTGTACCAAGTAATTGGTTAAGTTTTTGCCATTTAGTTCTTAAGGTACCAGTAAATTGTCTGTTGAATTGGATGGATAAGGTGGTGTTGTTATATGCTTGAGAGGCAGATATTGCAGGGTTGGAGGTTATATCATAAAGATTGGGAAATTTGCAATATAATGGGCATGGGTCACACCAAGTGTTTAGCCAGAAGCTAGTGTTTCTTCCATTGCCTACTTTCCTAACTATACATGAATTATAGATTTGAGTGTTTGAAATTATCCCTAACTAGATAGATGAAGGTCTAATAGAGTTTAAGCCTGTAACACTATATTTATCTATGAGAATAGTTTTCCATTTTCCCTCAACAGTAGGATCTTTAAACCCGAACCACCATTTTCCTAAAAGTGATATGTTCATAGTCTCTAAGTTTATTACACCAAGTCCTCCTTGGTCTTTTGGTTGACAGGCAATGGTCCAAGAAGATTGAATTGAGGGAATGGGGAGCTAAATCTCAGGGTTTAGCTGAGCCGAAAGGAAGTGCATTATGAAAGAAGATTGAAACTGGGGGGGGGGGGGGGGGGGCTGAGGTAATTATCTAGGATCTGGAGATGGGGAACGAGCTCGCTTGCCATTATAATTGAAGAAGTGTAGTCTGGAATGACCCCAACGTGGCAGACCACTGAAGTCTTCCACCAGCGTCTGAATTGTGTAATTTTCTTGCATACTAGTTGTATCAGTAAATACCAGACGGCGACATGCTGGTATAGCATCCTTATCAGGAACTCCGATCTTGAGGCACAGGGTGATTAGACTCGAGATGACATCAGAATCAAGGTAAACTCCACCTAGATCTCTCGCTAGTTGTCATAGTTCGATGTCACGCCAGAGATCATGCGGGTAGTTGTAGACTTGTACCCAGTAGGCTTTCAGGGAGCCGCTGTGATTGTATTTGTTGAACACATATCTTGTCACTGGGAAAAGGACATCAGCTAGCTTGATTGAACTAGCTCGAACCATTTCGTCACGCCATGTCAGATCTGGAGAGAGGACGAGGTAATGGGTTGTTAGGTATTTAGTGTGCTGTCTAGGTCCACTGAGGATAGGGATATAAGAGTTGGAGGTTGTCTTGTATGTGTAGAGTTTGAGGTTGTCTTGTATATGTTGACGGTCTAGACAATGGATATCTTCTAGTACAAAACCTTGAGTTAGGGTTTGTCAGAGCTTGATCGTTCCCGGTGTGGCATAGTAGCGCATTACCAGGAGGGTGTTGGCTTCTGTGAGAAGCGATGGGTTTGGAGGAAGAAGCATGGTGAAGCGTGGGAGATTAGTTGAAGGTGGAATGGAGGTGGATGATGGTTCTGTTTGAAAGGGTTGGGAAGGCTGAGAACGTTGGGAAGGAAGAAGGGCTTGGGTTTTTATAGTGGAATCTGGGCATTCGAAAGATCGGTGTCCCGTTTTCTGGCATGCGAAGCAGATGGTTGAGTTGCGGCAAGTGGCTATGATATGACCGGTGTCACTACATTTGAAACATACATCTTTTCCTTTCTTGGATAGCGCACGAAGATGGTCCAATTTGGCATTAACTCGGGTTGAAGGAGCTGGAATCTTGGGGTTCTTGAGACTAGGAGCTGAACAACCGAGAGGACACTGTGTAACGGGTTGGGATAGAATTGATTCTTTGATGACATCTGTGAAGGTTCGGGGAAGTTTGGCTGTAGCTGATCGAGGTATTGGGCTGAGCGGAGGTAATTGAGTGATTGGTTTAAATGAGGTAGAATGATTGTGCGATGGAAGGGAAGGGGGCGGATGTGATTGGGGAGCAGGTAAGAGAGATGCATTGAGCCGATCGAGGGTGGCGTATAGTTCTTGAAAGATTGAGGCTAAATGGCTGGTTGGCCCATTGCAAGAATTAAAATCTTGATTTTTCGACGAGGCTATCAGCCTAAGAGAGAAAATCAACAAAAATCTAGGCCTTGATCCTTCAACTTGCTTTGGGAATTAAAGATAATATTATGTAAAGAAGCTTAAATCGGAGAAATTAAGAGAAATCAGAAAAGTTTTTAGAGTAATTTATTCACATGAGTTGATTGAAGGATTGTTTAGTCAATCAGTCAACTAAATAATTTACATGACAAGTTGGCTGTAAGAGAAGATAATGGTAGACTTTCTACATGAAAAAAAAAATTAAATTCTACAATTATATTTTTATTGTCCTTGTATGAATTGTATATTCATATCATCATCAATGAAATTCCAAAAGTTGTACATGAATTAATGAACTAGCGAACTGATTCTACTGCTTTCTTTTTTAATTATTTGTCAGCTGAATTTAATCTGAGATGAAAAATGATTGAACTATTAAATTTGAATAGATTGAACTCAAATTGACTTGAAAATTTTCGTAAATTTAAATTATTAAAATTTAAATTTACTTACATATTAACTTTAGCAAATAAGATAACATTATTGTCTTGAAGTCACCTTTATATTTATTTTTGTAAGTAAAATTCTTTTATTATCTATTATACTTTAAAAAGATATATATCAACATTTAATTTTACAGTTACACATCGAAGTCATTTATTATTTCTTATTTAGAAACTATGCAGGAAAGTTTCTTATTAAGAAACTGTTTATAAACTCTATGTTGGCCAAATGATTGGCTCAAATTGTTTTCTCTTGTAATTTATTTGCTAATGTGGCAATTAAAAAACTCTAATTTTGAGTTTCAGAGATGTGAGAGTTTAGAAACTTTCAAAAACAAAATTTATAAAAATTAGTTAACAGTTATTTAGAAACTCCAAAAATTTCAAGAATGTAGATGCTCTTACTACCGAGTACCGATACACAAGACACATGAGAGGAGAGAAAAAAACAATGTATGGTTGAGATTATCTCAAATCTCAATTGACCCATTGAGTCAACTAAAGAAAATAAAATAAATAGTACAAATCAAGAATTTTATCAGAAAAGACTCCCAGTCAAGTCAATGATTGGAACAAGTACCAACCCCAAAAAGGATTTGTTATTTTTTTTTTTCAAAATTTGTTGTTTGATAATTGAAGATAAAACGAAGTATATACTGAATTATTTTGAATTTTTAATATGTGGTAATAACAAAATAAATGTTTTTTTTGACTGAAAATTCAGTTTTATTGATAGAAAGAAAATTACAAAATAGTTGTTATAAAATATTAGATAACTAGTATATGTGAAAAACATATAACTAAACAAAACAAAAAAAATGCACGGAGTATGTGCATCCTGTGAACGCAAATTGATTATCCTTGCTTTATTAGCGTGATAGGAGCCTAGTGATGATTTTCTCTGTACGTATATCACAACCAAGAATGCATTGAATCCAAATAAGATCGGAAACTGAGTCGACCAGACCAGGGCAGTCCCCCATCAGCTGAGAAGGCACTGAATCAAAACAGATTGAGAGCTAAATCAACCAGTTCAGGATAGTCATCTCGAAACAGAAAGAGAAGAAGAAGAGGCAGAAAGCAACACAAAACAACACAACATTAGCATCACAAAAATTGAATATTTTTTGTCTAACTAGATATTTATTCTACTATATAGCAAGTAACTATATGTACCACTTGTTCCATCCACTCTTTCATTGCTAAAGAGAAGAAGAAGGGCTCAAAAAAAGATAAGAAAAAGCGAACTGTTGGTATTGGAGAACAAAATTCCTAGAAGAATGATGTGAAGAGTGATGACCAGATCCATAAAGCAAAAAAAATAAAAAAATGGTTGCCAAATCTGTTAGATAGAAACACCAATTCAAATGACAATGAAGAAATGAGCAGTGGTCAGATCTACTGAACGAAAGTATCAAAAATGATAATCATATCTACCAGACAGAATCACTAACTCAGAAAACACAGATGAGATGGAGGAGAGCGGGACTGGGGTGGGGAGCTGATCGCCAGGGCGATAAAAATTGCCTCTGGCTTGAGCGGCACCGCTTCCATAATAACAAAATAAATGTAGTACAAACGAATTAGACAGTTTATGATTGTCTCGATCAAAATTTCAATATTTTTGACTTAAATAACAACCTAAAGCAGAATTAAAAAAGCACCACATTTATACAAATCTTGATGGAAAATAAGTTCACACAAAAAACAAATAAAATAACGCTCCAACTTGTTAATGGAATTCGGATTAACAATGTCCTATGGAAAATTTAGCTATGTCACCGATCTATTTTTTTTTTTTTTTAAAAAAAAAGTGTTACAAATTAAGAATGATTGTCCCTTACAAGTTACAATTGATCTCTCAATAGACCTATAAAAAATCTAACACTCAAAGGACACACTATATGAGAATTCATTGGCTGGTAAGGTGAATTTAAGGCTAGAATGAAAGATTTGGCAAAGTTCAAGAACTAAGAGAAGGCATATGGAATAGCTAATGGTTTATAAAATCGTTGGCTAATTCAACAGATCATTGGCTTAGGAAAATGTATTTTGAGTAAATCATTAGCAACCAAATAAACAATACAAGTAATATTTTTTAGAAACCATTATATAGCACTAACTTGAATAAATCGTTGCTAACAAAATAATCAGATCGTTAGCTATTCAATAAATGTCAACTATTTAGTGCACTGTTTTGAGCGTATACGTGTCGGACAATTACTATTAATGGAATATGAGCTGGCATTTGATTTAGTAGCAAAGGACAATAACATTTAAGTGAAAAGTTATAAATTCGAAATCTGAATAAAGAACTTTTAATAGATAATTAAATAAAAGTTAATAGACCAAAGCTCCACCTTCTATCTCAAAAAAATTATTTTAGATTACTTAATTCATCACTTATTAAACGCACACAAAGTTCTTTAGAACGGACGGAAGAATAAAAGGACAAGCACACACAAAGTTCTTTAGCACTGAAGGAAGAATAAAAGGACAAGCACAGCTTAAATTATGTAAAGAAAAAAAATAACATCTTATATAGCACAATATATACACTTATTAAATCTTACATATCTTATTGTGTTTGCAACTCCAGTTGTCAGAAATTTTGTTTTCTTGGGTCGAAATCGAATTATAACTTTTAGTGAGAAATTGACCGTATGACAGTAAGAACAAATGAGGGATTTATCAAAGTATTTTTTATAGCGTGTTGGGCCTTCTCAAGGCCCAGTAGATAGTATACGCTGGCTGGTTGGAGTTTTATTTTATTTTTAATTTTTGTAGAAGCTGTAAAGTTATGAGCATCGAACTCTTGATCTTTAAATAATCATAGTACTAGAATATATTTTTTTAACCAATTATACTACCACCTCATATTTAGTTAGAGATTTTATCATTTATTACTTTGGGGAGCTAATAAAGAGGTGACGCAGCAGCTAGGAATTTTTTTATAAAACGTAAATAAAAAAAATAAAAAAACAGATTCATTACTTCTCAAATTACAAAAACTATTAAAACTGGAAAAAATACGATTACCTAATGGTTAACCAAAAAGAAATTTCTATTACCTTCTTACAACTCCATTACATCCTGGATCACAAAAATTCCACATTTTAGTGGTTTCTTTACTCCATGGGTAAACAAAAATTAAATTTGATTACCACCTTAATTTTTTTTTTAATTCATGTAACCAAAAATTTATTTCGGTTGTTCGTTTTTTGTTTTTGTTTCTTGTTGTGGGTTGTGTGGCTGTTTGTGAAGGGAGTAATTGGAATATTTTTTCAGTTCCCTCATAGGGTAACCAATTTTTTTTTTCGATTTAATGGTTTTTGTAATTTGAAGAATAATTAATCTGTTTATTGATTTTTTTATTTACGTTTTATAAAAAAAAATATCAGCATTATGCTATCATAAGAGAGTTTGTTGTAATAAAAAGATTAAATTTTGCATAGAATGAAAATCTATCTTTTCGTCTCGTTTTTTCCCAGAACAATTGATTTGTGATAAAGCACAGTAATAATTTTACTCTTAACTATAATTAATAGCTAAATCATATTCCTTAATAATTTTACTCCTAATATACAAAAATAGAACAATCAATCTCAGCATTATGCTATCATAAGAGATCAGACTATATATCTCCATAGTTTTAAACTTATAATATAGATCAGTTCCTCGTACACTGCTGCAGTACATGGTAGGTGTGACCACAACTTAGCAATGACAAACGCTATTCATACATATCAACTTAAATTAACAACACTAATCATTTTTTGAAGGACAGGCCTGGAGCAGTGGTAGAATAACTCCACTTGTGTCCTGGAGGTCCTGGATTCGAGTCAGTATCCTTGCAAAATGCAAGGGAAGGCTGCCTAAAAATTCCCTTCCACAGACTCACAACATGTGGGCACTTTCGACACTGGGTTTGTTTTTTTTGTTTTTAATCATTTTTTGAGAAAACATAACAGCAGCCCTGACGGATACAAAAAGGGAACTAACTACAGCACAATAACTTGAAGATTTTCAAGAGTAACCATAAGAATAATTAAAAGAGTTAGACACACAAGGAAACAAAGTAATCTGAAATTTCTTCAAAAACTGAATAAATAAATTTCTAATATTATCAGAACAATCACAAACACAAATGAAGCACCAAAGCTAACACATTTAACACTGAACTTCCATAATCCATATAGACAAAATGTACATAATACCTTATACAATCTAGATATACGTACACACACGACCTCTGATAGAGTTATAAATGAGGTTATGACAGTAACTATGTACATTCATGTAAATAATAGCTCGTTCTGCTTCACTTGCACAACCAATTTTAATTCCATCCCTCACCCCTTTTAGACAGTGGTATAAGTAGTTCGACGTGCTATAACCAAGACTATTAATCAGGTGGCTTCAGCTTCTAGTGTGCTTTTGGACATCATTTTGAATTTAAAATATACTTCCTCACATGTTAAAAAAAGCTCAAAATAAATAACCAACTCAAATACTTATCAATACCCTCAAATATAGATTGATGATCCAGGCATGGCAACTCTTGATACAACCAACAAAACCAACATGTTTACATGCAAGGGCTTTGTTGCTCCCACCTAAGATCCTCAGAGTACTGCATCATAGCCGCCCTTGGATCCCCATTGGCAACGGATAAATAATACTCAGCCGTCCCATCGTCAACATGTAAACTCCGTCTTACAGAATCAACTATCTTTTTCTTTCTCCTATCCATTTCTGACATGCTATTGCCAGCTTGACAATTGGATGGATCACTGGGACCCCCATCTAAGTACAACACAGCTACTTCTCGTCTTGCGTGCTCATCCAGCTCAATGTAGCATGTTGCACCTAAAAGGAGTTCTGATTTGGCAATGGGAATTAAGAGGCGCTGGCGAGAATAGATGCCGTGGTCACTCATCATGTTGTTTAGTCGTTTTATGTCGATTACCTGAAAAAAAAAAAGTTATTAATTAGTAAGTATTGCTGAGCATCTTATTGGTAGTTTAAAGAAACATGTATTCCTTGAACATTTTATTGTTCAATAATCTCAGTAACTTTCATTGATTAACACATCCACAGATTCAAGTAATGATGTAAACACAACTCTTCAAATGAAATCTAGAACTTTAATTTAAGATCCACAACATTAATTCCACTCCAACTCCAGCAGCTTACTACAATCGATTGTCCATGTTGATTTATGCATATTACAGAAATGAACAAACAAAAAATTGAGGTACTGACTACTCAAATGAATAAATAAAATGAATAGCTAATATTTTCAGAGTGACAACATTGATGAGAAAGCAATAAAATCCACCTTCTCCCAAATAAGAAGAATTTTTTTTTGTAAAGACTGACTACTTGAACAAAAATTTTAAATATTTTACCAATACTGAGTACCTGTACTGAATACTTGAGAGCGAGTCCAGCGACAGTATCGCCTCTGACAAGGCGATGTGAGATAGCGAATCGAGTGAGCGAAGAGTATC
The DNA here is from genome assembly GCA_033356055.1 of Carex pumila. Taxonomy (NCBI): domain Eukaryota; kingdom Viridiplantae; phylum Streptophyta; class Magnoliopsida; order Poales; family Cyperaceae; genus Carex; species Carex pumila. The sequence continues at coordinate 225,124 of JARJHM010000111.1, forward strand.
GCCAGAAGGCAGTAGAGGAAGGCATCCCGACGACCCGTTTGACTCCCCACGGGCCGGCGAAGGCCCGCTCGTGCATGGCCCTGTCGGAGGCGACGGTGCGCCAGAGCCGACAGACGCAAGTGGATCTCGCCAGATCGCGTGGCGGGAGGCGCTCGAGGATTGACTGGAGAAGGTCGGCGGAGGAGAGCGCCTTGAAGTTGGAATTCATGGGAGAGAGGATAAGAGAAGGTGGAGATGGCGGGGAAGCATCGGGGCAGGAGAGCGGCGCAAAGAGATCGGTGTTCTCTTGTTCTTGCTCTTTGCAACAGCACGCCATGTATGTGGATCACTCGATCACGATCGGGTCAAAAATATTTGTTTGGACTGTCCGTTGGTTTGTGGGGATTGGAACGCTATCCTCTGCGGAGGTTTTACCTGCGGTGCTGTGCGGTGGTTTTGATCTGGTCCGTTCGTTTTGGATCGGACGGGCTGGATTAAGGGTTCACCAAATTTTGAGTTTTTTTAAAATTCGGGCAACATCTAATTTGGTCCGTCCGATCCAAAATGAACGGCCAGATCAAAACCATCGCACAGCACCGCAGGTAAAACCTCCGCAGAGGATACGCTCCCTGTGGGAATTGGGAAGCAATTCATAGCATCTATGGTAACAGAATATTTATGTTTAGATCCAGATCGTCCGATCAGAATCCGCACGAGTATTATGGTGCCACGTGTATCCCAATTCCAACCCAATCGGTCCGGTCTGCATCTAGGCAGAAATATTCTGTTACCTCAGAGGATATGCACTGACTTACTGATTTTGTGAGTTGTGACTTGTGAATCTCCTCAGGACTCCGCCTATCTACTAGTCAGTCCATTATCCAACAACCTCCGGAGAAATATTAATGGTAGGTGATCTTGAACCTCTGAACAAATGCTTTCTTTTTGAAAAAAGTATAATCATTAATCGGTTTCTTTATCAAAGAAGTTTTATCTTCATACAATGAAGAATACTCAGCGTCTCAGCCTAACATTAGAAATTATCCATCTTTTTTTCTTTCTCGTGCTTCGGAATGTTAACTTTGTGATATTAATTGTAGTGCTGGCCACGCGTTGCCGTGGAAACTAAAAAATTATTTTGATCACCTTCTTTAAATGGAAATTTGTGCCATAATGGATACTTCATTAAATTTAGTTATCTTACTATGAAATTTTTACACATGAGTGCTTTTTTTTTCCAACAAAGTACAGACAAGAAAGAAAAAAAAAATGTAAACTATATAACTTATAGCCCAAAAAAGTACTGAATCTTTCATATATTTCCTATATGAATATTCTCCACAAATGTACTATTTACTTTTTTACAATCCGGAATATCTAATATGATATCCAACACCACATTTTTCCCTCAACAATTCTGATTGGAGCTTTCAGCTTTTCTTTTTCTTTCTTTAATTCCAAAAGAACACCATATAAAGATATTTTACAGAGAGATGAAAATTTTCTACACTATTTAAGAAGGGGAATGCTATACTAAGTGCACAAATTGTGATTTTGAGAACTGAGAAAATTTTTTACACTAGGATACCTAATTTACCCTTAGTTTTTAAATTCTTAATAATCTCACATCTTTTTAATTCTATATATGTCTTCATTCATTAATACTTACAAGAGTATGCATGAAAGGAAACAATTAAATTCATTTATATATTAATAAGGAAGTTTTATTCACAATTTTTTTAACCCACTGAAATAATAAAATGATTACAAAAAGATATTAACTTTAAATCTTTATGCACTAAATTTTTCTTTTTCTTTTTTGGCAGCTTACCAAAATTGTCACATCATTGTCAAACCTTCATTTGGCACACAAAATAATGCAATCACAGCTGGTAAGTAATAATCCATAATTAATATTTGTTTTACAAATATTGATATACAATCAATAGTCGATCCATTATTAATTAATTACTTGCCAAAGAACTAATTACTGATAAAAAAATATATGATTCATCCTAATTATATAATCTGAACAGCGCGATCAGTCTTGAATTATACATCAGGACTTGTGATCCAGTATAGTAGAATCATGGCAACATGAAACCTCAACTTCATGAAGAAAAAATCATTTCTAGATAGACCTTGGAAACATTACTCTCGTATAGTATATATGGAGTCATGAATCTATGATGACGGTTGGCTACTTGATTGGGGCAATTCTAAAATAAGTACCATAAACTACGCGGAATATGACAACAGATATTCAGGGTTCATGGACACGTACTCTGATCAGATAATTTGGAATTCATGATAACCAAACATTTATATTTAGATTTGGACTGTCTGATTAGACTCCGCATAAATATTAAAGGAACCTCATGCTTCCCACCGATGGTTATTCATATTATAATTGATTATTTATATTTATTTATCTTAGAAATTTCAGCAATCTAAGTATGTAGTCTTTTTGAAGTTTTAGTGTTATCGTCTATAGCATACTTTGAAAAAAAAGCTTTACAGTTAAAGGACTTGAATAGGGGTGTCAATGGTACCTTTTTAGCTGTTTACCCAATCCGTATCGTATTCAATAAGGCGGGTATGGGTAAGATTTTTTTTTCGTTAGCTTATTGGATATGGATATGGGTAAGAATTTTTTTTCATTAAATAAATGGATAAGGGTATGAGTAATGACTATTTTGTACCTGTTATCCTATAGGGTAATTATAAAATTCAAATATATATTCAATTCAATTTTCAACCCACTTAAATATATACTCAATTCAATTTTCAATCCACTTAAATGTATATTTGTGTTTTTGAATTTTTATTCTTTATAAAAAATAATTATGTTGGAATTGATTGCACATTTATTTTATTTTTTTATTAGAAATGCAATTATATATGTGTTAAAATGAATGAGTTTTTGATGTTTAATTTGTAACATATAATAAAATTAATTATTATACTAGTGTTATCCGTTATTCACCCACTACCGTTTCGTTACCCGATAATATTAACGGGTAAGGATAGGATAGGGTAAGATTAATTTTTAATGGGTATGGGTAGAGTATGGGTAAGATCAATTTTAATGGGTATGGGTATGAAAATGTCTCCACCCGACCCGTACTGTACCCATTGACACCCTTAGACTTGAAACTTTGGCCTATGTATTTTCTTCCTAGTACACTCGTGCAAGCTCATGTATAAGCAACATGTGTAATCTTTAATTTATTATTTTTACACAATACCTTCAGAGCTATATGTCAAAAATAAAATAAAAAATTAAGGATGTAAATATTTCTGTGTATTAACAAAATTGTGAATCAAACTTCCTTATTATTATATAAATGAATTCAATTGTTTCCTTTGATGCATACTCTTGTAAGTATTAATGAATGAAGACATATATAGAATTTAAAAGATGTGAGATTATTAAGAATTTAAAATCTAAGGATAAATTGGGCATTATAGTATAAAAAATTCCCTCAGTTCTCAAAATCACAATTTGTGTGCTTAGTATAGCACTCCCCATTTAAGAATCTCAAAAATTTCCTATGAAGTTTCTATGAAGCAGGGATATCTGCAAATCAAGGAAAAGATCGTTCTTTAAACTTTCACAATAATTTGAGAATTGTTATTATTATGCAATTTCCCCCTTTTTGTACATGACTAATGCATAGTAATTGAAAAGGAAGAAACAAAATACGAAAGGCAATACATCTTAAGGAACTCCATAGGAAAATTAAAACAGTTCTTTCTCTGTGATTGAGGTTATGGTTTATTTGCTGCAGAGAAAATAAACAAGCAAAATCAATCAATTAGGTCAAATTAAGTGTATCAAGAAAACACAGAAATTAGCATGAGCTGCAGGATTAATTCTTTTATCTGCTCTTACGCGTGGCCAGACTCTTGAAAATTATCATAAACCCGAAATTGGAACTAAAGTTACTTTCTAATGAAAAAATATCAATCCGGACTCCCAAAAACCCAAAATTGGAAATGAAGTCTTACATGTACCCATTTCATACCTGCCATTTTCATTACAAAATCCTAATTGTATATATCAGACAATTACCATTGATATAGCAATAGAAAGGTTGACAGAAATCAGCATTTCACATATGAATTCAAAGGTGAGCAAGATATTTCTGCCAAAGAGAAGTAAGAGCAGAGAGGGAAGTAAGAATGTCATTTTGGATTACCTCAGTAAATTTACCAGAGAGAATAGTAAGGTGTCGGTTGAAGAAGGTCGTTGACAATAGACCAGAGGTTCTTACAGTGCTCCCCCAAATGCTCACTTCCTCTGTCATTGATTCATACATACATCACACACTTTTGTTTTTAAAAATAAATAAAAACAAAGATAATAAAATAGAACTAAAGAAAAGGCACTTGCAATGTACTTTTTACAAGCATGGTCTTCTCAATAAACCAAATTCTGATGTTCAGATATTGCAATTGAAGTTAACAAGCATGGTCTTCTCAATTGCGGGATTATTTTGGAATGGCAAGTTTCAATCCTGTTTCATAGACACCAAATAATCAACTGCCAATACATCATGCAACCAGAAAATTATCTAGTATATTCGGAACATGGACTAGCAAATAGGGAAGCGAAACATGTTGCGTCTAAATTCACTATTCAGATAATTATCAAGTGGGGAAATTTTACAAAATGGCATATTTGAAAAAAAGTCCGTCAAAATACCTTCTGTTCAATTTTTTTGTCCAAATAATTCTGTGAAATCCAGTAATATAAACATTTTTACACTCATTATTTTTCTGTCTCTTCGCTTCCCCCAGAAAATGACCAAGCCCAATATGAAATATACAACTGTGTACGAGTCCCATAAAAAAACACTGTTTTTTTTCAATTATTTTTTTTCTTGGACAAGGTGACAGCTGAAGTCATTATTTTTAGTAAATACATTGATGTCCTATGTCGTCATTTTTAAATTAATTTTGGGTCTATGATTTTTTATTGTTATCAAAAGTTATTTCATTTTTAATTCTTTATAGACTGAAGCATATGAATTTTATTTTATAACATATATGTGCCATAAAAGCAATGTGATTATATTTTTTTTAAGTGTCATTACAGTACACACAAAGCATTCAGGTTGCTGCTACAGACTCGAACATATATAAAAATTACAACAAACTAACTACAAAATCCATCAACCTTCAATTATCCAGCCAACACCAGCATATCAGCATCAGCGCAGAGGCATACCAGCAGCAAAAGTTGAGACCAATCTGTTAGCAATTAACTCCAATATTCCACCAACCAATCTCAAAATATTACGCAGCTTCCACTAACCTCAGCCTCTCCTCTCTCCCTTCTATCCTTGCGCTCTGCTCAGCCAACAGTGCCTGGAGATCACTGCCATTAGCCAAACTATTAAACTCCACTGATCTTGACGGATCGGTCGGGTATTTCCTCTGGCAGAAGGTCATCAGCCTCTTGACTGATTGTAAATATTTGCGCGTTATTTCATCATTCATGATGTGGGCCACACTATTGGTGCATATCTTTTCACGCGCTGATCGCTCATGGATGCCAACCATGGTAACACCAATTGGCCATGGCGAGTTGCCTATTGCAAGTCTTATGTAGTGGTCCATGGCTGACAGGTAGTCACGTCTCACGCAGCAGTTTACCACGTTTAAAAGAGCTCTTCTCACATCATCAGGCAGAGCCTGGATATTGCAAGAGTTCACTATTTTATCGATGGAAATATATAGAGATAGAGAGGTATATAGGAAAAAAATAAACAAAGAGACTGTACATAGGAATGGAAATGCATGACTTAATGGGTATCAAGCACTCTATAAAAGGCTGTAAAGACATTTTTTTCAAACCATGTAATTATTGATTGGCAGACTTTGAAGTGTATGCTCTGATGTGTAGTTAGTTAATTAGGAATTTACCATAATTGCTTTTTACAGACATCATCACATAATCTGATCATGAAATTGGTTGTTGGAAGCTCATCATGTCGCCCACCTATTAGTCATGGGCAAAACAAATTCATCAAAGAAACATATCGCATTTTTATTCACTGCTTATGTAGTTATTGGGTTACAATTAAGATGCAAAAAGGAGGCAGCTAGGAAAACTGAAAATTGATGAACTTCCTAAAGAATATAATAAAAGATATATCAGTTGCCTATATTTTCTATTTCATTTTACATGTAATAATCATCTTTTTCATTAAACCAATAAATAAACACATACCTTTTTCTTGCACATCTTGAAAAGCGGATCCAAATACCGTACACACTGTTTGTATGTAGCAACAACTGACTTGCCCTTAGCAGTCCTCCTCTCGGTCTCTGGCATCTCTTCTACCTCTTTTCCCCATTCATCCAACAACCTGATCCAGTAACATACGTACAAGTTATAAGAAATTAGAAAATTGTTATCTCCTAGTTAGAACCATAGTTACAAGGCACCAACTATTCCTTTGACAATTAACTCTTTATGTATTTCAATCAAATTAAAGGAATACTATCCGTAGTCCTTTTTTTATTTTATTTTATTTAAAAAAAAAGGCATAAAGCCCATTTTATATATGAAACTGGTTAAGTTACTAGTCCTTTTTATGTCATGCTTAATTGCTATGACATGTACTAACTACTAAATGCCCACACCATAATCTTACTCTATATAATTGGATCAGGGTAACATTACTCTATTCAGGGTAACATTATACAGTGATCACCTTAAATTAGTAACAGAAACCATCTGTGCACTCTGTAGTATGTACTTCACGTTTCAAAACCAAGCATCTAATTAACACTCAACAGTCAACTTTTTAATGCACAGTCATGTAACTATCTAAGACCAACCCTTATACTATCTAGAACCAAATTATACACTGACTAGGAACAAGCCTGGAGTAATTGTCAACAAACCTTTTAAAGAACACCTTAATCTTGTCTTCATCGCACAAATCTTCAAAAGGGACTTCTTTATTTATCTCCTCTTTTTTCCCAAGGCCACCACCATTAGCACCTTCACCCAAATTCCTGATAGCAGCTTTCTGCCTTTTTCGCAACTCATATATATCTCTAAGAAAATCATTGGTCTGACCATCACCGATTTCTTCAGCATCAATTTCCAATGCACCTGACTCAATAACCGACTGTAATCGCTTAAACCTTGCTATGTCATCCTCTCCAAAGAGAGTAACAGGTTGTTTTAGAATCCTCAATCGACGAATAACCTCGTCTCGTGGCAGTGTCGGATCCTCTTTTGAAGATTGGATATGAGAGATGGAATTGGGTTGGGAAGGGGAAGGGGAAGGGGCAGGGGAAGGGGAGGTTGATTTCTTGGATTGGGCTTGCTGGAACATCTTTTCTCGAAGTTTCTGGATTTCGAGATGGTGGATCTCTGACTGGCGGAGGGCCTTGCGGCCGGAGAACTCCGATTCGAGGAATCGGCGTTTGCGCTGGAGCTCTTGCTTGAGAAGATCCATGAGTGCTTCAATCGGTAATTGGGATTGAGTGATTGTTGGGTTTTGAACGAGACGATGGAACTCAAAGGAGATTTCTAGAGCATACCAGAATAACGGAATTCTCTTACTCTGAGGTAGCACAAATTTTGCGGTTAAATCTATACCGTCTGATGTATTAAAGGGCACCGTTCATTACAGGCGTGGGTCCCTATTCTGATCGAATGGTCCGGAATTAAACTCAAACGATGCGTTAAAGCAGAGGATGTGGAATAAGAGTAACGGGAAGTAAAAGTTTATCAGAATATCTCAATTTTGCCATTTGGTGGATATCTCCAGTTCTCAATTATCTCGGTTGCAAATAGGCTTCTGATATTAGTAGTTTTGGTGCCTCTAAAAAAGAAAAAGAAAAAAAAAAAGATAGTAGTTTTGGTAGTGCATGGGTCTGGATTTACTAAATTCAAACCCTTTTTTTTTTAATCTTAATACAGCCATGATTTGTGTAGGGATGTAAAAAACTTGTTTTTAATGACTGCTATGCATGTATCTGTTCACTGATATGTAATTTTCTGACATGTACAGATATATTATGTATCATGTAATCAGTGGCATAGCCAGAATTTTCATTTGGAATAGGCAAAATAAACTATTATTATATTAATTATTATTTTATTTAAATTAATAAACTATAATATAATATTAAATAATTTTTATTGGAAGAGAAATCGGTAATTGACCATGAATTAAAATCGAGAAAATCGGTAGAAATCAACTAAATTAGATCGAAAACTCGATTTTTTCAAAAAAATATTAAGATAAAAAATTAATCTAAAATACTGAAGTATTAAATTTTGTTTTGAAGCATAGTTCATAAGACACTTCTATTAAAATTCAGCCCATTTTAAATAGTTAAACCTAATAAAAATAATTTAATACATTACATTAAATTTTAGTATATTACTTTATAAAACATTTTAGTCTATTTCTTAAAAAAAATAACAAATTTATTGTGGTCCATTATCATATCATTCTTAATCACCTTCCTTTTGTCTGTATATATCAAAATAGATTGATGAAATGCTACCAAATTTGTAATGACTCTGCCAATTTCACTAATCAAGAGCTTTGACTCAGTCAGAAGTAGGCAAAACTCAAATCCAAAATTAGACAAAATCCAAATCTAAACCAACTATATACAAACTTGATACTATATTCCAAATTATTATTTCATTTTTATAAAAAAAGGAAAAAGATAATTAGTAGTTTTAACAAACCTTTGTTAGATCGAAATGAAATCATCTTTATTCAAACGCGAAAAAAGAATTTGAGTCTGTAATAATATAGTGATCGTAATAATTGGAGAGCACGAGAAACAATTTGACTCGATTTGGAAGAGAAGTCGCGCGGTGAATTTTTCTGAAATTGAGAGGCATTTGACGAGAATCGATCCCCGCAAGTATATTTATTTACCCACTTTAACCCTTTGTTTATTTACCCACCTTAACCCTTTTGGTGCTGGCTGGACAGGATTAAGATTTCTTAAAGCTTCTTTAACTCTTAATTCATATTAATCATGTTGAACAGTATCTCCTTTAATAAGATTAAAACACCTTCCTTATCTCAAAATCTTAATCCTGGATGTCCCCTTCTCAACATTCAGCTTCCTTTAGAGCTCCTTAAACATCAAAAAGTATCTATCTTTTTACAATTGTATCCCTCGGAGATGACCTCCTTAAAGGCGGCCATTTTTATTAATACACCAAAAGAAAAAGTTTATTTTAAAAATAACTCTGCATTCTATTTTTTTTTTCAAAAATGACCTAACCGTCTGGCCCACGAGCGGTCTTCTTTTTTTTTTAGAGATTCAAGTATTTTCATTTAAATAATTTTGTGAAGAAAAAGTTTTATTATTTAGAGTGTATGTCAAAAAATAAAACATTTGATAAATTTATAAAGTGATGTCATAACTCTTTATAACTTTGATTTTATTTGTCAGTTAGATATTACAAGTCTAAATATAACACTAATTAAGGACTTGGCATTTATTCAAAAATTTTCAAACTCTGACAGCTTGTTGATCTTTTTTTTTTCGGTTTTTGTAATATATGTATAATATATACATGTATACATGTACACATGTACACATATACATATATACATACATACATACATACATACATACATATACATATACACATATACATATATACATATACACATATACATATACACATATCCAACGGTTTTACTGTTTTGTTAAGCCACCGTTGGATCAGCAATTGTTCAAGTGGCTTAATAAATAGTAAAAAAATTCAGAAAAATGTAAAATTTGGTCCCCAAGTACATATTAATATGGAGAATAAGATGAACAGTTCAGGTCGACTTTTTGAATTTTGAAATTTCAAATTTGGACCGTGTGTATTTCGACCCATATGCTACCGAAAGCATATTAGCCTATCTCTATTATATATATATATATATATATATATATATATATATATAATATACATACTAGTATCATGCCAGTGCGATACAACGGGATATATTATAAGAAAATAAAAACATATTTTTATTAAATAAACATTTCAATGAAAATAATAATTATTTTGTTAAAAAAGTAATGGTATCACATAATTGTCTAAAATAGAATTTGACATGATAGAAAGGGGATGCAAACATTACATTTATACATAATCTCCATTTTAGTTTAAATGGTAGATTCTGCTCTTTGAAGCATTACCAAGCAGGCAAGCAGCCCAATTTTACAATTCTACTGATAAGTGATGATACTTTATGAATCAGGAGATTGTTTTTATCATCAATAAAAGACTCAACGACGTATGAAAACTTAAACTTAAACTGAGTTTTTGAGGCACTAAACGATGTTTTTTTGAAATTCTGATGTTTCCGAGACAACGATGCTTGAGGTTTTCCTAGGCAAAATCGGATTCGTCTCGTCCTCCCCTTTCCAAAAAGTTCTTGTATGCCCAAATTCGACTTTCCTAGTCAAAGTTATGGATGTTTAAAGTTTTTTCGAAAGTTGAACTTTGGAAATTCATAACTAACTGTAAAAAAATTCAAGTAAATTAAAATTTGTATCAATTCTGTGTATTTTTGAATGCTCTACCTGATGGTGCACTCATTTTTTCAGTTTAGCGCCTGTATCAATCCAGACTTGCTGATTTACCAGCAGTGGTCAGTCTAGGGTGCTTTGTTCATGGACAGAGATCTAATTTGAGTTTGAACATATTTTAGTAGCTCTAAACTATTATTTTAGTACCATAAAGAGTTACGAAATTACTTCATAAATTTATCAAATGTCTTATTTTTTGTATATGTGTATATGTATATGTGTACATGTGTATATATATAGAGATAGACTAATATGCTTTCGGTAGCACTTTGGCCGAAGTGCTACCGGTCTAATTTTCGATTTTTAAAATTCAAACTGTCAATCCAAACCGTTCACCTTATTCTCCATATTAATATCTGTTTGGAGACCAAATTTTACATTTTTCTGAATTTTTTTACTATTTATTAAACCACTTTCAAAATCGCTAATCCAACGGTTTTACTGTTTTGTGCAACCACCTTGGATCAACAATTTTGTAAAATACTTAATAAATAGTAAAAAAATTCAGAAAAATGTAAAATTTGGTCTCCAAGCAGATATTAATATGGAGAATAAGATGAACGGTTTGGATTGACCGTTTGAATTTTAAAAATTGAAAATTGGACCAATAGCACTTCGACCGAAGTGCTACTGAAAGCATATTAGCCTATCTCTGTATATATGTATATATGTATGTATGTATGTATGTATATGTGTATATGTATATATTATACATATATTATAAAAACCAGAAAAAGATCAACAAGCTGTCAGAGCTTGAAAATTTTTGAATAAAGACTAAGTCCTTATTATATTTAGACTTGTGATATCTAACTGACAAATAAAATCAAAGTTATAAAGATTTACGACATCACTTTATAAATTTATCAAATGTCTTTTTTTTTTGCATACACTCTAAATAAGAAAACTTTTTCTCTATAAAATTATTTAAATCAAAATACTTAAATCTTAATAAAAAAATATAAAAAAAAAGACCGCTCGTGGGAGGGGCGGTTTGGTCCCCTAGGAAATCGTCCGTGGGGGGGGGGGGGGGGGGGGGGGAGGGAGGGAGGGGAGGGGTTTGATTCCTAGGAGACCGTCCGTGAGCCAAGCAGTTAGATCATTTTCGATAAAAAATAGAATGCAAAATTATTTTTAAAATTAATTTTTTATTTTGAGGTATTAATAAAAATAGCCGCCTTAAATGTCATTTTCATTTCTTTTGAATTTTTTATTGACCACTTAAGGTCCTCTATGTTTCTTTTTCATATTTTATTAGCCTTCTTATGCCCTTTCCATTTCTTTATCATTTTTTATTATCTTCTTCAAAAGAGAGGTAGCACGCGTTCCTAGGTGTTGGAAAAGGAAAAAAAAAGATTCTTTCCAGCGCAAATGGAGGACCCTCCGACGAATAATTTCGAATTCTGATACCACACTGACATTCTAGTCGAAATGCTCTTTCTATTGACACCTCTCATGATCAGTATAATTTTTTTCATTTGTATCTCTCGATTAGATAGTGAAGTTTACATTATTGCTATTAGCGAATGAGTACAATATAAACTGAGTGAACAAACCAGTAAAATCAGAAAAGAGAAGAGGGACAATACACAAAATAGAGAAACAACAACGACACTGATACAAAAAATAGAGAAATATTTACAATCTATAGTTACAAGATAGGAGAACTCACAATAGGGTAAAATAAGAATAGATTTATTTCATATGAAATTTTTCACTGTTTTCTCTTTACAGAAGGGGTTTTTTTTGCTTATTTGTTTTGTTTTGTTTTGATTTGTCAGATTTTAAATTGCAACTTGGGTGTTATTTTAAGTTTGTAACCGTTTGTTCCTTTTAGGGAATGAGGACTGGTACCGGTATGGTACTAGTTTCTAGCAATGTTTTTAGAGTAGAATTAGGGTGTTCTTAAGCTCACCAAAGTGTTTGGTAAGCTTAACTCCAAAATTTATCAAATTAGTTTCAAATGACAAATTCAAATCGTTGAAATCCGTTTACTTTACAAGTGATGTGTCTACATATGAAAATTTTAAACATTTGAATTAATTTAGAATAAAGTCAAGTGGTAAAAAAAGTTCAAAAAATGAATGCATTAAAATTAATTTATTAACTTTCTAATTTTGACCAATTAACTTTAGACTAAATTAATTCGAATATTTAAAATTTTCACATGTAGACCCATTATTCATAAGGTAGGCGAGTTCTAACTGTTCGAATTCGTCATTTGAAACTGATTTGATGAGTTTTGAAGTTAAGCTCATCAAACACTTTGGTAAGCTTAAGAACACCCTGGTTCTACTCATGTTTTTATTTGTTGTTTCTTTTACCATCAATTTGAGCAATTTTTTTATCTTCTTCTGACAAAACAGTGAATATTTAGTTTAATAATCCATCATTACTTTGTTTATATTTTAATAGGAATATAAATTGGTTCTTACTTTCAGTAAATATATTTATTTTTCTTTATACGAACATACATTTTTTGTATTATATTCTTACTACCTTAAATTTGGTTTTTTTTTTCTTTATAGTAACCATTTTTTTTCTTTGTAGAAAAATACATTTTGCATTACATTCTCCGTTTAATTAAAAAAAAAATGAATGAATGGGAGTAACATTAATGAAAATGATAAATGAGAAAAAACTTGAATTTTTTTTCTTCATTTCATGGCCAAATTGTCTATTTTAGATGGATTTAATTGTCTTCATTTATTTTGTGTTATATGCTTTATAAAAACGTTAAACCATAGAAAAAATAATACACGGATGGTAAAATAAAATAATTCACTATAATCTATATTTTTCTATATGTATATTAAAAAAATGACCAATTTGATTACTTTGATGAAATATATTTAATTACTTTTAGTTAAAATTAGAACATAATTTGATTAATCAATCATATCATATGACGACAACAATATGAAAGATAAAACAGTCTTTCATTTCTCATGTATATATTTTATTCAAATATATATTATAATTTTAATCTTTGTTATTTGTCGAACATGAAATCCTTAATGCTCCTTAAGTTTTTAATCCTTTAGATCATGTTTGGTTGTGAAGTAAAGTTAAACCGGATTAAATTTCTTACTCCAAACTAAACTGAAGTAAGTTAATCATATTTAGTGGAGTAAGTTAAACCACCTCTCTAAATAGTATAAGTTACTCTGATTTAACTCAAATCTTACTCTATCTTAAATCACCTATGTTACTCCTCGTTTGACTTCTTAAACGTGAAATAAGAGATTTACTCCACCTCTTACTCCACAATCAAATATGACCTTATTGCTTAATCCGCTGAACGGGGCCTTTGTCTTTTCCGTCTTAGATCAGGCGGTGGCCAAGGCAAAGACGCAAAGTAACTGAACCACATCGCATGTAACGACTAGAAAGAAAATCAGATCCCAGCCTAAAGATAAAATTATCTAATTCTAAGATTTACTTTTTCCAAAAAAAAAAAAATGTCGCACGACTAGGGGTGTTCATCGGTTCGGTTCGGTTTCAACTGAACCGAACTAGGCAAACCAAACTATTATTTCGGTTTCAAAAATAGAACCGAACCGAACCGAATTAGCCTATCAACCAAACCGAACCGAATTAGCCTATCAACCGAACCGAACCGAACCAAAGTTTTATTTCGGTTGATTCGGTTCGTTCGATTCAAACCAAAGTATAAAAAACAGCACCAGTTTTCATCTGTTTCCCCAACCCAGACCAGCAAAATTGAAAACCAAATTCTTTACCAGTAAATTAAAATAGTATACCAGGAAAAATATCAGCACATATAAAATTTATCAGAAACCAGAACCAAAAGTTTCGACAAATCACGATATCACAAAATTGAGAAAAGCTTAGAAAGGAATAAAGGGATTGATCTCATAAATCATCATAGATCAAATCTAAGAAAAAAATCAACTAGATTAAGAGAATCAAATATAGAAACTAGGCAACGGTTCATTAGCCAAACATTATAAATAGATGTAAAAGATGTGTAAGAAATCAGAAAAAGCTCTTTCATTTAATTTGTTGTTTCATCACTTCACAATACTAAGGCACATCGATGTTTATAAGACTCAACTTAAGACCCTCGATTTCAGATAAACCCACAGCCGAAGAACAACTAAGAACGAGAGAAGAAAGAGAGAAAACTCAGAAAATTGTTTCAACTTTCAATCTCAAGACCTAGTTCAACTAGGGTCGTGGGAGATTGAGAGGACATCGCAGTGGCATTGATTTGATAGGGGTGGGTGAAACCGTGAGAGAGAGTTCAGCGATTTGACAGTGGAGTGGAGGCGTGTCGTTGCTGCGTGCGCAACTACGCCAGAGAGGATGGGGTGTGGCGTACTGTACAGGCGTGACCGCGTGGAAGAGGAATAGCTTGTGGACTGCGGCTAGCGGCTAGGGGTGTCGTAGCGTCTAGGGTTAGGGATGGGGATTTGATTTGGGGAAATAAATGGTTATCTCGCTGGAGTGGTGGGGGTATACTGTATACCTTTAGATTTGGAGAAATAAAGGCTTTAGATTCGTGGGACCTGATTGCATGTAAAGGAAAGAAAAAACTTTGGTCGGTTCAGTATATTCGGTTTTGAAAATTTTAAAACCGAACCGAACCAAAGTTGTTATTCGGTTTTTAAAAGTCAACCGAACCGATCCATTCAACCGAACAAACCGAACCGTTTAAACCGAACTAATTCGGTTCGGTCCAAAACTGATTAAACCGAACCATTTGAACACCCCTACGCACGACTGATTGAACATATGAACTATATGTAGTGTGCTTGAATTATCGGACAAACTTTTTTGTGCTCGTTATTGTTTTTGGAGGAATTTACCTCTAACATTTTATAGTTACAATATCTTATAATATAATTTTTCAAAATCTGAATAATTAATTTAAACTGTTCAATAAAATTCTTTTATTATTTATTAATTATTTTATAAAACTGTTGTTTCTAGCTCATTAAATTTTCTATCAATCTTGATAAATAGTAAAAGAATTAAAAACTAATATAAAATTCTCTATCGCTCATGTGTTTTAAAATTTGAGTATTTTCTTACCTTTCTACATTGTTCTCGGAATCATGAAGTTGGAATCGTCAGTAATTAGGTCTTCTCCTGAGCAAGCATAACAATAGTGATTTAGGTTCTAAATTAGTAGAAACCAAAAGAGAGAGAAAGATGAAAGAGAAAACTCACCTAGATAGATTTCATGTGAAAGAGCAACTCGTGTCTATCAAACTTGTAGTCTCAAATTTTGCAAAATTTTCTGCAAATTGTCAAAGATTTTAATCGGAGTAAATGGAGAAATGAATTTCTTTTCTAGAAACTTGGGAAAAGAAGGAAGGTGAAAAAATAATAAAATAAGAAAGAATGTGCCATATCAGCAAAATTAATGGTAAAAAAGGTTGTTTTTTATTCCTTTTTTGGTCCAATTCTCAATTCCAGTCTCCCTTTGAAATTGAGAAAAGAGAAAAAGTGAGCTATTTTGTCTCTTCAATTCCAACTCGTTTTACTTCTGTTCAGCGTGGAAGTGCACAAAAAGCTCATGACTCGAAACTCAGTCGGAATCAATTCGGATTCAACTCACTATTACTTGAGTTAAAACTGACTCGGTTGATTTATGAGTTGATTGCAAGTTATTCCAAACTCGGTCGAACTCATCACACCAAACCCTAATTCATATATTTCCAATTTTTGAGGAGCCCCAAAATCTTAAAAATTAGAACTATTTGCCACTGCCAATATTTTATTTGACTAGTACTTTTTTTTAGCATCTGTAGCATATGAAGAGAAGTGGAGAAGAAAGAGGAAGATAAATAGACAAAAAAAAAATTGCGTATTGCTTTATTAGACTTTTTTTTTTGGTAATTATGTTTGATAATTTGATAATTGTGTAATGTTTTGTTAGACGCCGTAATATTTGGTAATTTGATGAATTACGTACTATTTCTTTTGTTTTGTTAATTTATTAGACTTTGTACTGTATTGCTAGACTTTATCGGTTTGGTAATTTTTAATTATGTACTATTTTGGTATTTTCGTAATTTTTAATTATGTGTGCAACATTATCTCATTATGTATTGCTTTTAATTGTGTATTGTTTTGATAAAATATGTAATTTTTTTTGTTAGAATTAAATTAGACTGTCTCACTATGCACTACATTATGAGTCACGAGTTGACCTATTTCGACTCGGACTCAACTCGACTCATGAGTTCGCGAGTTGAATCCAAATTGTCCTCAACTCAGCTCATGAGTAGCCCTAGTTCGGCGGGAATAAGGCTTCAATTTCCTTCAATTCTCTTATTCCACTGCTATCGAATAGGTCTATAGAAATTATGTTGGACGGTTTGAACTTTAAAAAACCATGTTGTAAGTATACGTGTAATTATGATTTTTTGACTACTACTAACTAGGTATGGGTCAGTTAAAAAGACAATCAAACACACATAACCACTCGTTAATTATGAATCCGTTGAAATTTTGTAAAAGCTTCCTATTAATGAACTTTCACGATTCATTTTTTTTGAGCTCATACAGTACATTTTTTTTTTCATATATTTATGTACAATTTAATAATGATATATAAGTATTGACCCATAAACTCATGAATTTATACTTACCACATATTATATATGCTCTAAATGAATTCTAATAACTAAATGAATTCTAATAATATATATGTACAAAATTTGATGTAACATTTTGAATTAGTACAAGTCAAATAATTTTGCTTGTATTTGATAGTATTTTAAGAATGAATATTTGCACCTTTTCATTGCATGTGCGACTTGAATCGAGACACAAACATATTAAGAAAACATACTAACGGAGAGAGACCCGTGCATAATTATAAAAAATTGGTGTAAATTTTCAGAAAATAACGTTCGGATAATTAAATAAATTAATAAATAAAAGTAAATCAAGTTGAGAGGATAATATACGGATTGTGTACAAAACATTGGTTTTAAGCGTATTCTATAGATATTGTATATTGTGTAAGATTTGAAATTACAATTAAAATAATCTGAAATTATCGTTGCTTGCACGATTATACAAGCGTCTGACAACAACTAGAGTCATTGAAGTAAAAAACAGATTTCTTTGCCGGATACAACCAAAACAGAGAGACGGTTCTATCCTCTCTTTTTTTCCTTCTGTATGCGTGGAAGGAGTAACAGAAGAATTAATATCCAAGAAAGTGTAAAGTATTTATAATGGGGAGGATTCAAATATCTATTCATTATCTTTATTTTTTTTTAAATTTAATAATTTAAAAGTCAAAATAAATTGTTAGATATGATCAATATCATTTTATACATGCACGTGTAAAAACTTATAACATTTTAACTTTGTTTTGGTTATCATCAAAGACTTATAAAAACGTACTAATGTGGATAATTTTTAGACATTGATTTTTTAAATGATTGATTCACATAAATAAGAAATCGCAATGTGTGATTTTTTTATGAGTACATAGAGAAAATAATAACATAGATCACATCTAATGATTTTATTTTGATATTTATGGTTTAAAATTTTGAATTATTAATGTTTTTTAAAAATAAAAATACAATGGAGGTACAAAAAATGAAGACATTTTAACACTCTTCATTTATAAATTGATTATAAATATAATTATAACGGTTGGAAGAGATGCCAACTAATTACAGGTTGTCATGGCTCATGCGAAAAGGTGCCAAGCAATATAATTGGATAAGATCGATCTGATTTCCAACAATAATAATTATAATAATAAAAATTAATCTGAAATTTTTTTTAAGAAATTATTAGTCAAATATATTTTATAATTAGAATATTGAGTTTTCAAATTAAAGTTTTTACTTTCAACAAAAAATATATTTTATTTTAAAAATAATTAGAGAATTTTGTCCCATACTTCAAAATTTTAGTCCACTCTATTGTCAATGCTGACTTGGCCGGCCCGTAGCTATGTGCTATGGATACACACACACACACACACACACACACACACACATACACACAGTGTGTTGCAAATGAACTTATTAGTTTGTTAATTTGTATTGCTATATCAATTTGTATGAGCTATCATGAATCATACATTTGGGGAAAAAAAAAATACTATACGAAGGAATGGATATAGAAAGAGTTGTTTAAAATTCAATTGTTGTATACTTTTTATTTTTAATCTAACAGATTTAGTGCAGTAGCGCTAATTCTGTCTCTTTATAAAAGATATAGGTTCAATTTTAAAAAATAATCTATAAAAAGATTTTAGAATGTATTAGAATTCAATAAAATAAAAATAAAAATCAGGCAACATCGACAAATCGTTCACTACCCTACCTTATATGTCTTATTAATGTGACTGACTCATAATCCTTATCCAGTTATCCTTCCGTTTTTATATTAATTCAGATAAATACAGAATAAAAAAAAAATTCCTTGTGGCTATCGCACTAGTAATTAGTGTAGATCTACTAGATTTTCCCAGTCTAAAGTTAATAAAATAGAGAGGCTTATTTTGGAAGGTTATAATCAGTTAAGCACCAGTACATACTATTGTACTATCTGTTATAGCTTAACAATATTTTAGTTTTTATTTTCGATGCTTCAGATTGTTTTTGATAGTTAACAAAAGTTTAAAGACTATCTTAATTCATTCTTTTATATTTAATCCTGATTTGAAGCAGTGGCGGAGCCACTGTTGTTGAGGGTCGGGCATTTACCCTATCTTAAATTTTGAAATGTTTTTATAAATTCAAATTGTATTGAAGAGTAGAACTAGGGTGTTTTTAAGTTCATCAAGCCTTTTTATGAACTCAACTCTAAAATCCATCTAAGTGGCTTCAAATAAAAATTTCGAACCGTTGAAATCGTTCTACTTTATGAGTAATGCGTCTACAATCTATATGTGAAAATTTTAAAGTTTCGAATTAAATTGGTATAAAGTAAATTGGTCAAAATTATAAGGTTTATAAATTAATTTTAATGCATTCATTTTATAAACCTTTTTCGACCACTTTACTTTATAAAAAAATTAATTTTAAATTTTAAAATTTTTCGCATATAGATGCATTACTCGTAAAGTAGAATGATTTCAAAAAAAAAAGTATACTTAATTTTGATGAAACTTGAATTGTTAATATTTTTGCTTGCTTCTGATATAAATCCTGGCCACTTATTTGAAGTAATTAATGTCCAGTGATTATTTTTTCAAAAATTAAAAAAATAAGTATCTGCGACACAATATATAATTCGTTTATCTAAAAAGCACGTTTATGTTAAGCAATTGCTGACACGGAATCAATAGTTATTATCACTCTTTATTTATAATAATATATCATATTCCACTATTCCTATCCGTTACAGGTCATCAGGATTCAGGTCATGCAACTCATGCGTGTTTCCTGTTTTCTCAGAGAATTCATATCGTCTCCGTTTTAATTGAGCGACAGATATCCTCCGTTTTAATACTACTACGGACGACATTAGCAAGTACAGTTTTAATGTGTTATTACTAAATATGATGAGCACTATCAGTGAAAAACTGAAATTCAATCTCGTGCTTTGCTAATGATATTAAGGTATTTGGTTTTTAATAAAAAATTGCAATAAATTATTGATTTATTCGGAATTTTTTAATAGCTTATAATTAAGTTGCCTCATCAAATGACAAAATTTACATTGAAAATTTCAAATTGAATTCTTCTTAGTTATATTTTACAATTCAAATTGAATTCGTCTTAATTATATTTTACTCTCCTCTCTATTAGTAATATCATATTAGCATGAACTTTGTAAATTTCCAGTACAAAAATACAAGTTCAGAACATTTCTTTTCTTAATAGTATACAATTATCAAAGAGTGAGTCTATGGTACTATGCATATAACAGGTGGTACCGTGCTACGGCTCTATATTAGAATTTTCAAATCCTAACAGTCCATCTGAACCGTTCATCTTGTTCTCCATATTAATATGTATTTGGAGACCAAATTTTACATTTTTTGAAATTTTTTTACTATTGTTTTAAATATTTAGAAAATTACTTGATCTAAAAATTCTGAACCATCCAAAAAGAGTGATTTTCAATAAATTTAAAAAAAATAGTAAAACAATTTCAAAAAATATAAAATTTGGTCTCCAAACACATATTAATATGGAGAACAAGGTGAACGGTTCGGATCGACCGTTAGGATTTAAAAACTCAAATATAAAGCCATATCGTAATATGCATAGTAGCATAGACTCACTCGTTATGAAATTAAATTTTTACTTCAATATGATGATCAAATTAGAAATACGAATTATTATTATGAAGGCTAGATATTAATTTGCATACGAACATGCTTATATTACATAAAAGTTACAACCTGTATGCATATTATTAGCAGAAAAAGGAGGAATTTTGAACCCAATTTCCTCTACCTAGATCTGCCAGTGCAAAACAGAATAGGCGTGACAGTGGACTCCTGGAGAGAACCAGTACAGTTCAAACTGGAGATGGAATAACAAGAGAACTATTTCAAGTTTTCAACCCAACACAACACGCTACATCAAGGACAACACAGAAGAAATAGACGCGTTATAAATAAAATAATAAATATGATCCGCCACCAAATATCAACCTTGTGACAACTGACAAGTTCCTCTCTCTTTCAATCCATCTCTTTATATACCCCCATAACCAGACCCATTTCCTCTCTCGTTTTCTCTTTGCCTAAAACAGTGAACGTAGTGCTCTTTGATCCTCGTTCTTTCTTTCTTTCTAAGCTTTGTTATTATCACTAATGGCGCTTCAGTTTCAAGGCCTGAAATCTCCGTTTGACTGTATTCTTTTTGGTAAGTTATTGTCCTTCAGATATATATAATTCTTCTATCAATTGTTATTCAGTACCAGTATCAAGGATTTATTTAATTAAATGTTGCTTATTTGAACACTGAAACAGATCTTGATGACACTCTGTATCCAGCAGAAACTGGTATATCACCTGCCACCAAGAAAAACATTGATGGTAGTCATCTTACCTCAACTACTAGTAATTAAACCATGATAATTTTTCTACTTAATTTGCTTAACTTTAGTTTGATCTTTTACTTCTAAACTAATTTTCAGAGTTCCTTGCAATTAAATGCGATATATCAGCCGAGAGAGCTAGCTCTCTTCGGGTAGAACTCTTTCGCAAGTATGGGAGCTCACTGGCTGGCTTAATTGTACATACATTTCTTTACCAGAATATGATAAATTAATTAGTGTCTGATAAGAAGATATCTTTTTGCATTTACTTAACTGATCAGGAATTATTTTTTATTTGTGGTTATTAGGCACTTGGTTATGATGTGCACCCTGATGAGTATCACAGGTTAGTGGAAGCTAGAACTTATTGAGCAATCAGTTATATTATTTAGACTGGATCTTTAATAAACAACTTTTGATTGCAGCTATGTGCATGGGCGGTTGCCATATGATCGGATTGCATCAGACCCACATCTTGAACAACTACTAGATAGCATCCCACAACGAAAAATTGTAAGTTCAAGACCCAATACCAAATTTTGGAGTTTTTCATACAGATGCACGAATATAAGGTGATTAATACCAGCAGAAATATTAAGTGATTGATACCGTTACCAGAATTAGATGGCTGATACCAGTAATGCAATTATGCCTACAAATATGACAAACAACATTTAATTTAAAATACGTGCAAATTACCCTTAATCTTCGACCTATCTTTCTTCAAGAACGAGTGACAACAAAGGGTACTTTTGGTATTTTCAAACATAATATTGATGTTCTCCAATATTCCACAGTCATTGTTTTTTCTTTGGTACCTTGTTAACCCTTTTCATCAAATTTATTAAAGGAGCAAAAATGTCTAAAGCTAATTATTGTGTTGGTTTCTTTCAGCTGTTCACTAATTCTGATAGACAGCATGTCACCAGAGCATTAGCCAGACTTGGCATTCAAGAGGCTTGCTTTGATCAAATAATATGCTTTGAGACTATGAATCCACATCTATTTGTGGAAACAAAAGATGCCATTTCTACTTCATCAGAGGTAGTTCTAAAACCATCTGCTAAGGCAGTTGAGTTAGCTGTGTGCATTGCTGGTTTTGATCCACAGAGGATGGTATGTTACCAAACTCCTTTTATGAGGTCCCACTAAAATATAGAGAAAATAAAAGTACAATGCACCATAAATGTATATTAACAAAAGAAGCAATAATTGCAACACCAATATATAGTTAAATACAAAAAAATAGGACAGTTTTATTTGAATACAATTTATTCTATGAAGTTTAGTTTAAGTTATAATATTTTGGTTCAGCTATTCGGCAATGGCTTCACGAAATAATTCAAATTGCTCTTTATTGTGGCAATTCTGAACAGGAATTGACATTACATCCTTTTTATTTTCTTTCTTTGAGTCAGCTATTTCTAGATGATAGTGAGAGAAACATGGCCATGGGGAAAGCTGTGGGCTTAAAGACTGCTTTGGTAAGATTTTTTTTTATTTAACAAATATTCGGTTTTAATCTTCTTAAGATAAGTGCCTTTAGTTATTCATATTTCATCAGCTTTTCTGAAGCTGAACCTTCTAGAAAACTATTATACCTAAAAACCATTTAAGGCCACACATATAAAATAGTCAAATATCACAATACATGAAACATCATTCTAATTGAGGCTGTTGGCCTTCTAATGCCAGAAATGAATGATGTAACACAAAACCAACTTATCAACATCATGGCCTAAGCTGTCTCTATCATCGGTTGGGTTCAGATTCCATATGAAGTATAAGTTGCAAAAGTTTGTGTAACGGGTCAGCTTGAGACCAAGAAATATGTAATTATTCCCGCAACAAGACATTGCGACAGAATTTTCTGTACATCAAGCGAAAACCATTCGGTTTCACAAACGATTACAAAATGGCAACTTTATAACCACTTTTCTCTATTTGTTAGATAAAAAATAGATGAAATTTTTTTAATTTAACATCGCTGAGCAAGTTCGACTAATAACATAAAAGGAGATACAAATTGATCCTCTGTAAAAATCAGTGGATTGCCTTTTTCAGTAAATTGGGTGTAATTGGGTACACGTACAAACCTTCACTCTTTTTTCTCAAGTGGAAACCAATTAAAGCTCCTAACATTTTTTCTTTCATTTAAGGTTGGAAAAAGGCTTAAAACAAAAGACACTGATTACGCCCTTGAAAACATCCATAACCTCACCAAAGAAGTACCAGAGATATGGAGCTTGAATAGGAAAGCAAAAGAAGAAGGGATAGAACCAAAGAGATCTGATTTGGATGCCATGAGATCACCAACTCCGGTAGAGGCCTAAATAAAATATATCAAAGGATAACTTTTGTGACTACAAGTCTATAATAAGCTGACTCAGGGGCCATGGCTTGTTGGTGTAAGGTCTTTTTCAAACCTTAGTTGACATATAGACATGCCAAACATGCCACCTCTTGTGGATATTGTGTAGATGGCAACATTGGTGTTTGTTTCTCTGTGTTTTGTATATTATTATATTTTTTTTTTTGTGACAAAGATAGACGGTCCCTTTTGTGGCTGTGAAATAAATAAAGTTTTGGCCAATTATTCTGTTGCAACATGTGGGATGATGGTAGAGAGGAAGCATCTAGTTAGGTCGTTGTTAATTGCTTAATTAGCTCATAATCTCTTTTTTTAATTGGTGTTTTGGTTGGTTGTTGAGCACTTACGGAAAACAACTGGCATAATATACGCATTACATCCCAGGTCACACCTAATTTCTTTATACCATTTCTCTTCATATGTTTATCATTTTTGTCATCATATTTCATGATTTTAATTATGTCCTTCTTGCACATTATTTGTTAAAATTTATTTTATTTTTTATTTATCATATGATCCAGAAAGCAGTTCGTATTCTTATGACAGGATTTGATAGATAATAAAAAATAAAAATAAAAAAAAATAAAAAAATTGATAGTTATGAAGGAACTATTCCATGCTAAAATATAACAAAAAAAAATCTAACAAAAAGAGGTTGAAGACTGTTATAAAACAGACTAAATTTATTTTTACTGCCAATTTTATTAAATAGGAGCCCATTGCTTCGTTTGATGTTCAGATCAAATGGTTCTCGTTATATGTTTGGCATTTCTAGGTTCAGTGTGTAATTTTGGTTACAACCATGATTAACATTCCTATGACAGGATCTCAAAAAATTAAAAAAAATGAAAATGAAAAGAAAGGAGAAACGTTGGTGACATAATTTGGCTAAGGACAGTTTGTACTCTTAATGCCCCCGATTAGTGCAGTACCTATTTTAATAGGAGCTCATAGTTTGTAACTCCATAAACACATCATCTGTTATATCTACTTCATAGTTCATTGGGCATATGTTGTACCATGCCGTTCTAAATTTATGGGGTTGTAAATTTTTGTTATTGCTGTTGCTTCATCCGCGCACAAAATTTTATTAGAGAATGCTATTGACCCCTGAAAAGATTTTGATTTGGCTGCTAATCCAAGATTAAGAACTAATATCAAGAGATTGGACAAATCAGAACATAGAAATTATAAGAGAACCCTATGCCTTTAATTTCCACTTGTTCCTATATGTACACTACAACAAAAAATTGACAATGTTGCCAAATTCATGCTCTGGATTAAGCGCTGTACGATTGTTCTTGCACTTGGAAAGAAATAAAAGGAGAGTGGATCAATTGTCAGTATTCTCCTTACCATATGTATCTTCCTTCCCATCGCT
Organism: Carex pumila; assembly: GCA_033356055.1. Lineage (NCBI taxonomy): Eukaryota > Viridiplantae > Streptophyta > Magnoliopsida > Poales > Cyperaceae > Carex > Carex pumila. Next base: position 250,446 of record JARJHM010000111.1, read on the forward strand.
AACTCTTCTTCTTCTCTCTGCTATCATTTCAGAATATGCCTACAAATAGAATGAATTAACGACATTGGTGAAGTATATTTTCAAGCTCAGTACTGAGTATTGAAGTAATTTATTGTTTGTGGCCCGACCCTTAAGCTATTGTGATTGTTGCAGTTAGGCCCTTGGACATTTTTATGTTCCATGCCCGAACCTCCAAGTCATAAAAACAGTGTCACATTAGCATGCCATCATCACATCATCATTCACATTTGCCCCATCAGTATCTAAAGGAGGGGCTTGATTGAACCAAATTGAACAGTTGAGGGACCAATTGGACCAAAAAGGAGTTCTGTGCTAACAAAATAAAGTCTGGGATGTAGGGATCTATTTTCCTTTTTGGAAAAGTTTCTGGAAGTTGAATATTGTAAAATGCAAAAGTCGACATATTGACTTCTAAGGTGATGACAAACCATTGGGAAACAGTAACTGACTGATTAGTCAGATTGTACCCAGCCAAATTTAGTTCTCAGCTGCTAATGGTATGGCAGCAGGAGTTTGTTATTAACAGTCGAGAAGAAAAAATTGGATCACTTAATTATGGACAGACAAAAAATTTCCCCCTTCTACCACTGAGGTTATTGAGAACTAGAGAATGGCTTTCTTAAATTCAATAGACATAACTAATGTAAGATTATATACTAGCATTGACTCAAGCTGCTAGTTGCAAGAGATAGCCGGTGTTAGTTGACAATTTGAGGTAAACATATCTATTTTCGAGAGTATGTCTGTCAGGAGCTACCCAAAATGCTGGGGTACATGCACTTGGGTTGGCTTGGAAGGTTAGGGGTCGGGTCTAAATTGTCAAATACTAAAAATGAAGGATATTGGGTTGTCCTTAATCCATCATAATCCATAAAGGTAGTGATTCAAAATACCATTGTAACCCTTAACACTATGTTTGGTTCACACGAGGTGAAAGGTAAGCGAGGTAAAGAGCTGGAGGGGAGGGAACCTTTCTCTTGTTTGGTTCATCTTGTTTACCTCTGTTACACCCCAATTTGGAGATGAACAAAATATAAATTTGAGAAGGCTCAAAGAGTAACACCCATAAACATTACCCTCCTAATATATTTTTAATCAAACAAGAATCAATCATGACATTTTCTTTCCCTTCCCTTCCCTCCCTTCCTCTACTCTCCATCCAAACAAGGTGTTATGGATAAACTGATATAAACCCATTATGCAGTCAAATCCACTAGCAACTGAAATTTTGGGCTTGTGAATGTGAGATTGTGACAAACAAATAAATATCAGTCCAATCTTGATTGTTGTCATTGAGGATGACATGTATATTTCTCTAAATTTTTGAACACCAGAGAAAGTTAAATGTTACATTATAGTAATTCTGATTATTATTTTTTTTTAGAAAGGTGCAGTAATGCATCAACAAATGTAAGGCTTCATGGTTCATCCAATATAATGAAAGAATCTGAATCCAGTAACAATTATAAAGAAGTATATGGATAGGAAATGTACCTTCGGATAGGCGTATAAAAAAATGTACCACCATGCTGATATTAGAGCAAAGGTCGCACTGCTTAGTAGTATAGAATGCAGAATTAACCAGCTACATGAAGTTACACTCAGTCCGGTAAGAAGTATTGTCCAAGGTTGACACCTAAGAAAAGAACATTTAAAGAAGTTACCTCAAGATAGTTAATCCAACCAGAAGTGATAAGTATATATCATAAAGCTTGGCTGACAAAACAATGCACTGTTGACAAAATGGTTATGGAAAATCCATAACAGGGCGGGCATTGGGCGGATGCGGTCCAGCTTTTGTATGGCACAACAGATGCTTCCAACATAGGAATCCAGCCCAATTTGTCATTCTTTATACGAGATCTGTCCTCACTGACACTACTGTACTTTGTGTCACTTCAATACAATACTCAGAGGGGGGCCTTATCTTGGCAATGGGGCAAGGACAGCCTATTTACTTGTTCATCAGCAAACCAATTAATGACCGACAGAGGGGCCAACTTCCGATACTATCGGGCGTTGTGAAAGCTCAAAGTTCCCACCAAGGTAAAAATATTTGTTTGGTTGCTATTACAGAACAAGCTCATGACGCAGGAGGTGCTCATCACCAGAGAGTGCAATGTCAATCAGGGATGTGTGCTATGCGATAATGGTGCGATTGAAACAAGGGATCACATGATGTAGGGGTGTAATTACACATCTAGATTCTGGATAGATATACTGGCACACTTCAACCTCGGACGACCGCATGGAGACACAATACACGAGGTTTGGTGGAACCACAAGATCACCCTTGGACCGCTGTCAAGAGTACAATGGGATATGACTTGGGCCGCAGGCGCATGGACAATTTGGCAAGAATGGAATAGGAGAATATTTACCGGAGCAACCAAGATGGTACCTATACTAATTAATGATGCAGCCATCGAAATACATAACTGGATGCGGTGTGGATAAGCTGCCAACAACCATCATGCGCATAAAATTTGGAGGAGATCATGCCAGCATATACAGCTCACTGATAGCTGTGCTATTTGCTCAATTGTGCATTGTAATTAGGGGTTACTTTACCAGGGGAGGTGTATAGCATTAGGACTTTGTAAATATACATTTTTATTAATACAATTGTTAGTGGCATCAAACCATCTAACCTTCAAAAAAAGAAGTGATAATACAATTAATCGCCATGCAATATAACTATGGCCCAGTGGTTCTAAATATTTCTTACAAATGATCATCAATCAAAACTACTATCAATACCTTTCTTATTTCTATCCTTTTATTTTATTTTATTTTCTTATCTTTGTTGGTTTTTGTGAAGACCATATGGTAATAACATCACATTGAAAAAACTCAATTGCAAGTAAGATAATATCAAACATATTTAATTGATTTAATTCACCACGGCGGCAATTATATTAAGTAATATTAAAGACATTACAACTACTGGGCAACATTTTGGTGAAATAAGGGGGCATATCATTACTAGTAATTGGCCATATGATCAGAACAAATTAAAATTAATTAATTTTGTGTGTAAAATACATTGCATTAATTGGTGGCATACTTAACAAAAGAGAAGCTTAATTTGGTTAACTGACCAGGCGGGTTTAGTGTCCCAGACAGAATCATACTCAAGCGAGAGATAATTGAGGTATCTATCCATGTCATCTACTACTCCATTTTCGTCAAAGAACAGAGATTCACCGCCGCCCCCTGGTCTCTTCGCCTCTTTACTGGCCCTGACGGTCACCGGGTATTTCCAGCGCGAGAGAAGAGTCAGACGAGGAGGACAAGAAGAGCTTAGGTAGGGGTGGACTGGAGAGGCAAGGATAGAATTGGAATGGAGGGAAACCAGAGGAAGGGAAAGAGAGAGTGCCCCCATTTGTGTTTTCCTTTTCTCTGGGACTGACTTCGGTTTTGCTGGAAATTGCAATTGCTATTTGCTACCTTCGTTATCGCCTTCGGGAAGACTTACTGCTCATAACTGACCAGTGGTCCCGCTTGTTGGTCCCACTATTCAGTAGCAAAGTTTGTGGCCTCAAGAAGTAAAGAACGAATTCAGATTGGGTGCAGTACCGGACCGTCAGTTTTAATCCTGCACGAATCTCAAAACGTATCCCTTGCATTACAGTATTACTTTTCGAGATATCTCATATTTTGCGTGCCCGACGTGTCCGGTGTCTATTCGGGCCTTCGGGGGAGACGTAGGGGCCAGTATTATTTGAGCTTTGTGATTCGCGCAGAACGTATTTCAACGGTTGAGATTTTCCAAAAAGTCACGCAAAATATGAGATATCTCAGAGGATGCGAATTCGTTTTGGCCGAGATTGGACAGTATTCTTAGAGGATTTTCTGTATAAATGTCTAATGTATGTGTTTGTAGCGGGTCAATTTGATTGAGACTTTTGCACTGTGTTGGGCTGGGCAGTACAGCTATTGATCTGAAATCGAATTTTTTTTTTAAATCATAAATAATTAAATGAATTTTACGGGTATATTGATTTTTTTTTAAAAAAAATCATAAAGACTGTGGGAACCGTTCGGTCTTGCCTTTTCTCCAGATCATGAGAACCATTCGGTCTTACAATTTTTTTTTTAATAAAACATAAAAATTTTAAAGACCGTGAGAACTATTCAGTCTTACAATTTTTTTTTTATAAAACAGAATTTTTTTTATTTTTTGTATTAAAATATTAAAAATGTTGAATATATTTCTTTGAAAATAGATGAAATATAATATAATTTGATTTATTAGAAAGACTGCAACAAATAATCAGGATCAATATTTTTCAGGTCGGGTTTTTCGCGGCTGTAAGAAAAATTAATATATTTCTTTGTGTTATTGGAAAAAAAAAATGCTTAGATTTTGAGTTATTGAACCCGGTTCCAAAGTCACTTCTATGTAATTCAGAAAATATTATGATCCTTCTAGTATATTTAATTTATGAAAAGTTGTATCTATTTTTGAAAAAAACAAAAACTTTAAGTTATAATCCTTAATTTAATAATTATGTTTCAATATACTTCTCTTCTCTTCTCGAGTCCAGCTCAGATTCTATCGAAAAGCAATCTAGCCAATAGGTAGTTGTCTATTGCCAAATTTAGAAAACTAAGTTTCTGATGTTAAAAATTAAGTCTAAACTCTATACTCATATGCATTTGAACTTTAGCTTGCTTCGGAATTTAATTTTGTCTATTTCAAAATTTAATTTGGTATAACCAAATCTTCTATTTACACAGTTCAGTTTCATTTTTTTCTTGTGTGAACTTTAACCTGCCATTAGACCAATTCCTGACTAAAACCTCCGGCCCTTGCGCCAGATTGCATCCTCCAACACCATTTTTGACTAAAACTTCTTTAGGAAGGAATTGTCACTATAGAGACAGAGTCGAGAGATGCATTTTAAAAAGATGATACGCAACCTCATTTTTGACGAGTTGTATTATTTTTTTGTTGAGTTTATATATATATAGATAGATAGATAGGGAGAGAGAGATGCGCACTATATATTCAGTTTGACTTCTGCCCATATTTATAAAGAATCATAATAACAATCTCCGCATTTTTATCACCATAAAAAAACTTTACAGAAACGTCCAAAAACAATTATGGGGGGATTGCTCGATCATTAATACTCCGCAAAAACTGTTAGTGTTTTAACTTGAAGCATCAAAGTATTTATATTGAATTTGTAAAGCATTAATTCTTCTGCAATGATCTCTATTCATGAAATAATAAATCAATCTATTAGTTATTTCCGCACAAATTTTTTTTTAATCGTCCCTACACAATTGGGAATCATTAAATAGACAATCCCCTCATAAATACTTGTCAGTTATTTCCACACATTTTTTTTAATTGTCCCCACACAACTGGGACCATTAAATAAACAATTCCCACACCCAATGATAAATACTTCTCAGTTATAATAATAAATAATTTATATTACATGAATGAATATTTTATGTTACATGGATAAATATTTTATGTTACATAGATAAATACTTCTCAGACATAATTGCAATTTTCAGTAAAACATCAATGATGAATACTTCTCAGATATAATAATAAATACTTTATGTTACATGGATAAATACTTCTCAAATATAATTGCAATTTACAATAAAACATCAATGATAAATATTTCTCAGACATAATAATAAATATTTTATGTTACATAGATAAATACTTCTAAAACATAATTGCAATTTTTAATAATGTTTAATCAAATCAATGTATCGTTATGTCAGTGACAATGATAAATACTTCTCAGACATAATGACAAATACTTTTCAGAAATAATGATAAATATTTTATTGAACTTTGTTCTTGAACTTGTCAATAAATAATGTTTAATCAAATCAAAGTATTATCATGTCAGAGACTGATAAATATTTCTCAGACATTATGCTAAATACTTGTCAGAAACAATGATAAATACTTTATTGAACTTTGTTTTTGAACTTGTCAATAAATAATGTTTAATTAAATCAAAATATTATCATGTCATAGACAATGATAAATTCTTCTCATATATTATGATAAATACTTATCAGAAACAATGATAAATATTTTTTTGAACATCAATAAACATATAAACATTTATTAGCAGATATTGTTATAAAATGATAGTATAATTAATGCGGGCATTGTTATTAGATGACAGTATAATTAATGTGGAAATTATTATTAAATGATAATATAATTAATACGGAGATTGTTATTAAAATACATTATAATTTAGTGCGGGGATAGATGAAAATTATTAACAGAATAAATGAGAGGGGATAAAGTCAATTAAGAAAGTTAATATTAAGTGAGAGGGAGAATAAATGAAGAGACAGAGGTGAGAAGAATGATATAATTATTCAGTTTTTAATTAGTATATATTGAATTCCATGTAAAGAAATTTTATATCCACTCTGCACCTTGAGATCCATGCATGGAACTAAATATTCCGATGCAGACAAACAGTTGAGAATTTGAGATCCATCTGGTAGCCTGGCCATCAGGCAACGCTGAAGTGTAATGGTGTCGGCAAAGACACACCTGATATATATATTTTTTTTCTTAACATGTATAAATATAAAGGGTAATAGTGCCAGCTCTGGAAACAATTTTCTTTCACCAGGTGTCCAGGTCGTCGATCATAACATATAATAGTATCTGTCGCTTTCCCCAGTGACTACGCTTCCCCACAACGAGATTTCTCTTTTATTTATAGAAATAATATAAAATAATAGATAGATAGTATAAAAAAGTTGATTTCATTGGAAGAATTCATTTTTTATTTATTTATCTGGAAATCATTATTGCTATGTGGGGGTTTTTTTTTGCAATTCCTCAATATTTTTTAAATATTTTTTAAACTCATTAGCTCCTTAATCTCACTGAATAATATCTTCTTAGTCCGGACTAAAATTTGTTTATTTTTCATGAATTAAGTCTCTTTTGAGCCTTTTGCCTGGATTCGTAAGACATCAATTGTATTATATTATATTGGAGCAAATCTCTTTAGTATATTTTTTTGTCTCATTAATATCTTTTTTTAGTCCGATTTTATCAAATAAGTACTTCTTAGCTCCACTTAAAATTTAATCCCACCATATATGCTGAACACTCAGTAACTATCTATGTTACTTGAGCCGCATAAGATCTAACTCTAAAGAAAATTTAAATCCAACTCTAAGTCGACCATCCCTTCTTCGCATAGCCCAATACCTAGTGTTTTTCAAATGCCGATATATTGGACGTACGTACCGATACATACAAGCTAAGGAAGTGACACATCTTGTTAGATATGTCGTGTCAATAAGTGCTCCTGTTACATCTTTAGTCATATTGTGTTCTAATTTTTCTGAAATTGATACACTTAAACACGATACAGACATAATATGTTTAGACACGAGTTCAACATGTCATATCACGTCATATCTAATTTTCCTAGCTTTTAGATTTTTTTTTTTCAATTTTTTACTAACAAATATTTTCTCAAATTATACCAAAATACAAATATATCTTTTTCTTGAAAAAAAAAATGAAACTAGCATAAAATATAATTTAACTTAGTTCTGATTTTTTGGATATTTATTCATATTTTTTTGAACATTAGTAAACAGTTTTTAACAAATTACTAAATCTAAAAAAAAAAAAACCAACACGACACTAGAACACAGTTTGTGTCGTGTCATTCAATGTATTGTATTCTCCGATATCACATACAAAAATTTCGACATATTAACACAACATGTGTTCCGGACATGGTTATTAGCACGTCACGCTTCAAAGTATACCAACACCCTCTTCTTCTCTCCTCTTTGAGATGCTGAATTTTTTACGGTGTAGATCTATAGTGGGACAGAAAAATATTTCAATCTGTTTCTAAGGGATAAAAAAATTGAATTTTTCTACAGAATCCAAATCCCAAAACAATCATTATAATAATATGTATTATTTTATTATAATTTCTATAAATAAAAAATTCTCCACAATTGACTTAAAAGGTTGTGGCCCTTTTACTCCCACCGTCTTCTGGTTTATTCTATCAGTGATCTCTTTTCTTCTCACAGCCACCAACTCTTTCTCCTTTTGAAAGACTACCGCTTTAATTTACCCCTTCTCTCCCAAAAGATGGCGTTAGAGAGTGCAATCGGTGTCATCGCTGAGGCGCTTGTCTTGGTGTTGCTTGTCAGGTTGTTGTTTCTAGTTTTCACCGCGAAGCTACTATGGGCTCTCATCATTGTGATCTTCTTCTTTTACGCCATGACTTTCAGCGCCTATCCTTGTTTCTAGTGCTTTTATGCATGCACTAGAAAGTAATTAATACAGTGATGAATCGAATTATTTTAGCTTTTGTTAATTTATGTTTTTCTTCGATTCATGTGACAGGAGCTTCAATCTATGTCTATGATCATGTATGTATTCATGTATCGGTTTTTAACTGTTTGTTTATTTTCTTTTTTCTTCTTTCCCCTCTCCTGGTTTTTATTATCCCTTACTGTTGTCGTGTCAGTTCCTTAGTGGGGAAAAAGAACAGAGAATCATTATTAATTTTCCGGAAAGGTCCAGAATGAAACATTTTTTTTTTATTAATCGGTACAGAGAAAAAGCATATTTTATTATTTATTTTTTTTGCCACGAAAATTGAACTTTATAGAGATAGTCTGTATTCGCTCTGGTATCAAAACTGAGCGCAATACTTCCGCTGGATCAAAAGTTCTATTTAGATATAGAGCTGTTAGTTAAGTTCGTGTCAGATTAAAACTGACGACTCAGATGGTCTGATATTCATGTATTGCAGTGAGTCTGAATTCTAGAGATACAGATCGCGTTGCCCTAAATCTCCGGTTCTACACTATATACGTTACAGACGAGCACCAGAATCCGGATAGAACTGTTTTAACTGCACCCAATTTAGTGAACTGTCAATACAGCTAGTCAACCAACCTTTGCTTAGGGAGAACACGAAAACGCAAGGCAAGAGGAAAGGGATGAAAGAGGGAAGCACCACCTGGGTTTCTATTTCAAGGCGCGGAGACTTGTGCTGGTATCGGTGACCGAGAAATTATAAAGCAGGAGCCAAATTTTACATGTTATTTATCGTTCCATGACAAGTTGAATTGAATGTGCAAGTATGATTAACTGCAAATCTAATGAAAATTGAGAGCAAATACAAGTCTCAGAACAATTGTTTACCATACCATCACATTTGATCGTGATAAAACTGGTCCGTAATATCATAAAATTTTGGAGATCTCAGCAAACATGCCATTGTAAAAATTACATAATATTTTTTTTGTTTCTCTGCTTCTCTCTCAAAAAAAAAAAAAGTTTCAACACAGCTCTTGCGAACTAGTGTAATGCATTCATTCAAACCAAACATGAATTTTCTTTATGCACATGAATATTTACAAACATTAATTGCTGGTTACTGACAACAATTGTTTCTATAGTGGCCGCAAAAGTGGATAGTCTTCAAGTAATTCTCTCTCTGATAGTGTATCACTCTCGTTCTGCGGGGTCCATAGCACCTCAACAGCCTGCCAAAACAAAGTCATCACGAACTAATTTATACTAACAATATGTATCACATACAAGCACTGTATGAAAGCACAGTCACTGACAACAGTTTCTCTTGATACTAATAGACCAGTATGTGATACTTTTTAGGTCTCCTTTGCAAGCTACCTGATATTGTACAACACTTGCAAGATATCATCAATATTCCTTCTAACTCGTTACATGCTTTACAGGCCTTAAAAATGTTAATAAATTGACAAGATACCATCTTTTTCAATACATCAATTGAACAATTCTATGTTATTTGCAAACAACCAATTAAGCATTTGTAAAAGAGACCACATTGGGGGGTAATTTTTGTAAAAGAAAATGAAAGAAACATGTTATTGTACCATAATTTTACTTGAAGGGATGGAACCAAGCTTCTGTAAAGCAACCTTCAAATCAGAACTCGAGTTGATCACAGGTAGCTTATGAACTCCCTCAGCAGCGACCAAAATTGTAATCTGTCAGATATCAAGTTGATGAGAATTTGACTTGCAATACGACAAAAGATCTGGGTACAAAATTGTTTTTGGTAGTCACCATAATTTGCCAAAATCCACATTTATTCACTTAACTTTGATTTATCCCTCCAGACCCACTATAACTTGAATTATATCCATATTTGTGCTTCATAGCAAATTGTTCAATACAATGATGGAACAACAGAATGGCCAAAAATCACAGTCCATGTTATCCTCCACATCAAATTCCTTCTGTGTATTTGATGGAAAAGGTAACGTAGTGATGTAATGGGATAAATTAACATGAATTACCAAATTTGGATTATAGATTCTAAGCAAAGTTAACCTCAAAATTTTACCCAAAATACAGGGGGGGGGGGGGGGGCAATCTGTATTTGCATTAATCTCCAAAGAATAATGTGGAGGTCCAATTGAAAAATTGCCTTCAGAAAAGAGGGTGTGTAATTACATACTTGGTCACAGAGTATCGCATAACTCCCCATTTTGATTCCTAAATTCTACCCTTTTGTGTTTCAGTCATAAAAATTGCAGTCTGTACCAATTTACTCTTTATTATTCCATGCCCAAAGCTGGAAAAAAAAGCTTCTTCATCAAAGAAGAGACCATGCCAAACTCAGGACAAAAATGGAATATAAAAAATTCTACTCTAGTTGTGTAGGTAGGACTTTGCATAGATTTAAAAACTAAACACAATATATGGTGTAATGGAGGAACATGAAAACAGGTGCCTTTAACCTACCTCTACCAAAATGGGAAAAATGAAGATACCTTGATATAGGTAATTATTTTGCACAATATACATACCACAATGTACTCGTTACTAAAGCTGCTTGACCTTTGGCTCGATAATTTATGCCTCTTGATATTATTCACATTAACAAGTGTCTCTTCATCAAATTTGCCTCTTTCCTCAATTGAGAGTTGGTTGAATCGCTTCTCTCCACCTTCGATGCTTCTTTTTATATCCACCTGCAAGAACCTTGTCAGTTTTACCATGCCATGAGTGGTGAAAATAACAAGTAAATACGTGTGTTTCTGTAGCTTTAACTTTGAACTTTGAAGCGAGAAAGTGTTCATGACCCCAAAATGTGGTGTGTGTGATTCAAACAAATAACCAATACAGTAGCAAAAGTTGGTACCATTTTATTATTATGAATAATGAAATAAATCTTCAAAAGTTTACAAGTACTAAATTAAAAGAAAAGAAAGAATAATGATGGGAAAAACGTACTGACGAGTAAGCAGAGATGCAGCAATCAGGATGCCGAAGCAAAGCCAATGTTGTCTCTACAACAAATATATAAAATTATATTTAACCCCAGAATAACATAAACAAACCCAGAATGTATTTGCTAAGGGTGGAAGTTAAGGTGATCAGTACTCCTACCCTTTTAATGCCATCAAATCAAAGGCAAGGATTAGAATCATGATTTAGCAAATTCAAACGAAGCAATCTCATCTAGTCTAGGTTTCAATTACTAAAAGTGAAGTAAATGCAAGAAGTAGGGCCGTAACAACCCCACAAGGTCCCAACTTGGGTCGGGTGAGTATCCCCTGCAGAACCCTACAGTGTAGAATAACTTCCAGAAGAGCCAAAATCATTTTGGTGCCTATATGGGTTACAGGGGTGGTCTGCTTTGAGAATCGTGACAGGTTAAAACGGACGATGCAAATTTCATTTAACACGGTAGTATACTGCACTGGATCAAAAGTTATAAACCCACTTGGGTCAGAGGTCTAACAACACACCACATCCAATTCAGGTTTGAAAGAATTGAGAAGTCTAGTGACATAGATGGGTTTATTACGTACCAGTAAGAACAAAGCTTAATCCAGCCGGGGTAGAAGTATCGGCCTTCTCTGCTAACTGATCAAGATCCCTTTGAAATGATCTTGCCATACCCAACATCCCAACCTAGAGCACAGAGAACAACACTTTTTCTTCAATTAAACATGATACAAATTGAATAGATGGAATTATAAGATATGAAAGACTAAAAATGGTTGTTTTATGCATATGTGTGTTACTGTTTTGTCAAACTTATAATAAAATGGGAAAGACTAGTAAGGGGTAGATACCAGGCTTGTAGGTAATTGGTACCAATTTGAGAATTGGTACCAGTAGGGCTTATGTGCCCAGTAGTAGGGAGTTGATACTCATACCTATTCCTAGGTACCAGTGAGGTGGTAGTGGTTTTGCTTCTTTGTTTTTCTTTCCAGAATATATGAAAGAAAGAGTTGATCAAACCTGAAGCTTTATAACACTAGTCTTTTGTGTTTCAGTAAGAACGCTGCCCCCAGAAGAATCGGAAAGAAACCCGGTCAAAAATAAAAAGGCCATGAAACCCATCATGATAAGAAGGAAATTTGACCCGGCTCCGAACCCGAAACCAACAACTGGCCCCATGGGAACAAATGGGGAAGAATAGAACGGCGCCGAATAATAAGAACTGGATGACGGCGCTGGTGCAGAGTAACTCCATGAAGAGTGCGATGAAGAACCCCTCGAGGAACGAGAAGAGAAAGAGGACCCACCGATTCTCCCACCAGTGGCAGCAAGCGCACTGTACGGATCTCCTAGTACGATTACACTGAGAAGAATAGCGGCTATGGCGGGTTTTTTGAGCGAGTTTATGATTTTCAGGATTACATTTTGAAGCTTCTCTAACGGGTTCAATGGGTCGACTTCAGTGGGTTGAGATGTAATCCGTTGGGTTGCTTGTGTACGGGGATTCATGTGGAGGGACGAATGAGGGGTAAATCGGATTTGTTGGTGGTTTCCGAAAGGGACATGGGGACGAAGAGAGGAGCGGAAAAGGGGATAGAACTTTAATGGGGAAGGTCGGAGCTTGGGAGGTTCTAGAAGGGAGGAGGTAGTTTCTGGCAAAGAAGCGATCGCCATTAGAGAAGATTGAAGGTGAAAGTTGGAGAGAGATTATCCTTGCCTCGGATATTTTACTGAGCTGTTTTCCGACGACGGAGAGGAGATTTGATTTGCGCCTCAGGCTCACAGAGCTTTCAGAGGGGATACGTGGCCACAGAATGTGAATACTTTGTGGCAAACATAATTATCATATTTTGTGTAGCAATCAATCAAATAAGTTCCGATGAACAGTGGATTCTCGTGACAGTGGACCGCCACGCCAATGTATGTTGCGCAATTACTACTAGTTATGATGCGATTATTTTCAAGAGATTAATGCTAACTTCTTACTTGAGGAATATCCACTTTTATTTAAAATGCTTTAGTGACTGAATGTTGGCCCATTTAGCCCATATAATAGCCCATTCACCTGTACCTCTTTTTCTCCCGCCGCTCTTTCGTGGATTCTCAACGGTCACCCCCAAATCAAAGCAAAGGGCACTGTTGCTAAACATATTTAAATCAAAGCAAAGGGTGTCCCCAACTTAAAAAATATGTTTAGCAACATTGTAGTAGGAGTAGGATGCCAACTTAAAAAATAAAATAAAATTCGTTTGTAATTTATCTCTATATTATATTTTGATAATAATTATTTCTTTTGAAATTTTCTTCGATTTTTTTTTAATTTTGTTCGTGATTTTTCTAAAATTTTCTATAATGCAAATTATACATACTGGACATCAAACAATTTGAGAGGCCGAACTGATAAATAACTAATGTGTTACATATATACTTCTCTCAAAAAGTAATATGTATTACATAATTTTTTTTTTAAATTATTGTAAAATATATATAATATTCTATAGATTGCATTCATAATTCAATCAAATAGAAGGCATCGATTCTTTGTTTTAGTTCATTTAGACATTTTCTTAAGGACACAAAGAGTTGGTTACCTTAGGAACCGAAATTTTTAGAGTTGCTGGCATCTATTTGAATTGAACGGATTCAAATCTTCTACTTTTTTTTTACCCTTCTATTTTTCCATGCGAACCATTTAAAATCGATTATACGGCTTTAATTACTTCTTTTTTTATATCAATATAATATATTAAAACAAATCAAATGTAATTGAAGCCGTGTGATTAATTTTGAACGGTTCGGATGAAAGAATAGGAGCAGGAACAGAGCTAGACTTATAAACTATAGGGGTCAAACATGAATGAGATCAGTCATATAAAATTTTCATGTTACGAATAGAAGTCAATTTTCATACTAAATAGAACGGTGCTCTTTGAGAGCAGATTTAAATCATATCAGTCATGGACTCTAGTTCTCTTCCCCCAGTTCTCTCATAAACCTGGTCTAGTTCTGCCTAGTTCAACCTTGTCACAGAACTCTGGACCCACCAGTAATTCAAATATCAATTTTTTTATTAATATAAAATAAATAAATAAATAAAGAGATAGGATGTCGTGAAATCTCGAAATATAAAAAAAAACATAATGGTTTATCATGTTCAGTCACTATGTATGCAATTCAAATTGAAGAGAATGAAAACAATGCATTTGTTCTCTCAAAAAACAAAAGTTTGTTGAATGTGATTAACAATCTTTTTTTACTTTTTTAGCTAATTAATAAGTGCAAGCGCAGGTACAGAGAATTACAGATAATTCTAAACGTGATAATTTACAACAGACGTGATAAACTATCAAATTCTTTCTATATTTCGAAATTTCAGAAAATCATACTCCTATTTCGATATTAATTAATTTATTTTCCTATAAATAAAAAAAATCGGATTCCAAGAAGTTTCTTGTACTAGCAAGTCGCAACGGAATAAATTCACTCTCCCCACTCCTTTCTCCATTTCTCCTCTTCACCTTTCACCTCCAAGCTCTGTACTGCACTGCACCCCCTCCGTCCGTTCTCCGATCATGGGTCAACAATTGACCGACGACGAATTACTCCGCCTCCGTGTCCGTCCGATCATGAGTGAACAATTGACCGACAAGTTATTCGGCCTCCATGAACAACCATTCACGCAACTCGTGTTGAATCTTCTATCAAACTCCAACGCCAAACGGCTCTCCTCCGAACACTTGTTACTATCCTTCTCCAAGAATTACCCCCAGTCGCTCTGCCTCAAGACCTCGCTTCTCCTCTGCTCTCCACTCCGCGACATGCGCTTCACCGCTGCTATCCTTCTCCGACAATTCTTCACTCCAATCTCCGACTTCTACCTCTGGCCTCGCCTCTCCCCATTCTGCCAATTCTACCTCAGAATAATCCTCCTCTTATCTCTCCAAGAAGAGGAATTCAGATGTGTTGCCAATGCTAAAAGCGACACAATCGCGCAACTTGGCTCCAATTTAGTACCTCTTTACCCCCAATATCCAGAGCTCCTTCGTTTCGTTCTTGTTTCAATGGCTACAAGTGAAAACCAATCACCAATCTTGTTAGAAGCCAATCTTGGTATCTTTTCGCAGATAGCAAAGCCATTAGCCAATATACTTTTGCCGAAGATACCTATTCTAAGATCCATTCTTTCATTCTGTATGGCCCATCCGACCTCGTCAGACGTGCGTGTCGCAGCTCTATCGGCATACTGTAGTTTAGTACAGTCTCTACCTCCTAAGGACCGCAACAAGCTTCGAAGTCTGCTACGTTTCTTTTATAGTGTTATACACAACGCGGTTCGTGATGAGGAATTAACTATCGTGCCAAAGGTGCTGAAGCTGCTGATTGATTTTGCCGGGGCTGAGCCGAAATTCATCCGTGATATTGTAAAAAATACAGACTTAGTTCTGTCTGTTCTAAATTTATTTAAGAGTGACAAGTTAAAAGAAGGGACCAGACACCTGGCACTGGAATTTGTGATTACTCTTGCAGAGGCCAGAAAGCCGGTTTCAGGTACTCACGGCATTTTATTTTATTTTTCAATTACAATGAATAAACCATTTCTAATACAATATTATATGCTCAGGGTCAAAGGCCGCACGGTGTTGTATCCCGCTACATGTGCCCATAATTTCCGCAATATTGGATATGCTTTTTGATGTGGGTGACATGGCATGGCTTAATGCACAGTCACAAGGCAAAGAACTGAATCAGTCAGGTAACTACACATTTGCACTGGAGTGTTTAGACCGGCTTGTGTTCGCACTAGGTGGAGACAAGCTTCTCAAGGCTGCCGAATACTTGCTGCCAGGTTTTTTTAGTGATCCTGATTGGAAGAAGCAGCATGTGGCTTTTATTTCACTTGCCCGGATTTCACAAGATTGTTCTAAGGTGAGTCTATGAATCCTATATGACCAAGTTGTGGTTCCATGTGGCTAGGTTTTGTACTGGTATATATTGGAGGATTGTGCATATGCCAGCTAACTCGTTGATGATTTTTTTTTTTCATCTAAATGTTTTCTTGATTTTCTTGGTTTTATTGGTGTCTACTCTCAATTCAGGGTAAATAGAGGTGTGATCACAAAACTGAGGGTTAATTTGGAGGATTGTGCATTCCAAGTTTTGAGATATTCTATGCAAAAGTGTATCTAGGTCTCAAACTAGTCAAATTTACATGTCTACTGTTTCTTGGATTGATCTCCTTGTTGCCTTTCCTTTATCTTGTTTGGCTTTGGTTGGTTTTAATCAGGCTGAAAAATTGAGGATAAAGAGGCCAAAATTGGGCCAATTTAAGCCTTGGTGCAGATTAAGTCCAAATTAGCAGATGTGGCTTTATCCACAATTGATGCTTAATTGAAGCTTAATAGGGAAATTAATTTTATTAGTCTATCTAACCATTTCAGGTTGTTTTCTTACACAAGTACAAAATTTTTAATTCATGGGCTTTGTAAAATTTCTTCCTAAGCATGTGCTGATCTTATGGTTATTTTTTACTGTAGGAGATAGATTCAGAAAGCCTATTCCCTGGCATAGTTTTGAGTGCTCTTTGTGCAGCCATGGATGAGTTTGAGAACCCTTGTTTACAAGCAAGTACCTTGCTTTTCATCTTTACATTGCTGTATATGCCTGGTTCGATTTAAGTATGCCAACCTAACCCGACAAGTCAGTCCTTTCCTGCAAAAATATCTTAGTTAAGACTAACCTGTTTAGCATGTATTTGTCAACATTATATATTGTACTTCCAATTGCCCTCTTTAGAAATAAACCTCCAATATCCAAATGTCTCATTAGAAAGATAAGCGGAATATATTCAAATGGGAATCAAAATATCTGATCTGACAAATGCTGACCATGGGTCTACCCGACATGATAAGTGATCTGATACCTTGTCAGTATATCTCCTCAAACCTGACCTACCTAATAGATTGATGGATAGTGTCTAGGTCAGTAATTTTCTTGACCACTGATGGGCTTGACAGGATCTGACCCGATTTGCTAGACAAAATAACTGACTATCGCTCCTAGTCTAATTCGAATCATAATTTCAACATTGGATGGTACTTGTTCAAATTAGTATAGCTATTGGAACTTTCAGGCATCTGCAGCAATGGCACTCATGAATTTCATTGAGATATGCAGTGATGATATCCTCAAACCATGCCTGCATATAATTGTCGAAAAATTAATCCTGCTGTTAGAGGTAACTATTTTGCATCAATGTGCAACTTCTTTTGGTTTTTGGTTAATACTTGCAGTTTACCAAAAAAAAAATTATGCTTTCTCTACACAGAAAGGGATGCAAATGGTGCAAGAGGAAGCTGTATCTGCTCTGACTACTGTTGCAGAAGCAGCTTCGGTATGTTTTTAGGTTACTCATTTCTGTGTTGTGAAATGTTAATTGGTATCTTTTTCTAATGTTTCATGCTATATCTTTGACCAGGACCAGTTTGACAAGTATTATGATGCAGTCATGCGGCATCTAATGCATATTTTGACGGATGCAACCAACAAGAAACATAGAATGCTTCTTGCCAAATCAGCAGATTGTGTCATTGTGGTCGGTTTGTCTGCTGGAAAGGATAAATTTAGCAAGCATGTTCAAGTGGTAACGAGCTATCCATCCTTTTGATTTTAAAGTAAATTATTCTTTTGCAGAATTCATGTGACATATTATTTCTTATGCATGAAATTAATTTGGCAGGTCATTGGGGTACTGATATCACTGCAAAGTTCACTGAATCCATATGACCCAGTAACAAACTATGTTCTGCGGGTAAGCAGTTATAGCATGGCCACATTCTTTAAAAAATTTCAAGGAGAAAGGAAGGGGAAAAAGTAGCATGAGTTTTCTGATTTTTATATGATATATTATGCAGGCAACAGCAACAATGTGTGAATATCTTGAGCATGGTTTCCTAGCTTACATGGATAGTTTCATGAAACCTTTACTCGAGTCTGTTCTGTTAAAGCCCGATTTCGGAATTGCTTCGGCTGATGTACAACATTTTGACGATGTGGGGTATGTTCTAAATTGAATCTGGTTGTTTTGTTCCTCAAAATGTTATGATTTTACCTAGTTTTATTCAACTTTACTGTTTAATTGTATTTTCATGACTGAAGTTCCGGATGAATAGCTGAAACTTGAAAAGGGAATTACCTCTTATTCCAAAGTTTATTTATTTTTAATTTTTGTATTTTTTTCGGATTTTGGGCAGGATATGGAGGTTCACATGCAATATATTTGAGAACCTGGGAGAAATTTAAATAAATTTATAAAATATAAACAAGTAAAAGAATAATAATGGCAAATATGAGCTATGTAAAAAATATAATTTTTCTTACGGATAAAATAAATGCAGGACTGAAACAGCCAGATTTAAAGGTAAGAGGATGAGACTCAGACTTAGCATCTTGGAGGAGAAAGCACTTGCTTGCAACGTTCTGTTCGGTTATGTCGAAGTTCTCAAGGAGCATTTCTTCCCCTGGACAGAAAAGGTCGCTTGTTGATTTCATGCTCATTTTCTTTTATTTTTCTTTTTATTTTTTTGTGAGCTTGAGAGAGTTAACATTGACTTCTCACTCAACCCTTTTTACATATATTAAGTCGGAATGCTTATGTAAATTCAGGTGGCACTTGTATTGGCACCCCTCATCAAGTTCAAGCACCATGTCGAAGTTAGAAAAGTTTCTGCTAGAGGTTGGTCCCTCTGTGTATTTCTTTTTCTGCCTTCTCTGTTATTTTCCTTTTATCTTTTATAGTTTTGACTTTTGAGTAACAAATGTATTAAAATATGTCATTTTACGTTAAATACAAAACAAACTACAATCAAGGTTCCAAGTCTGTATGTACTGTAAATGCAATTGGTGTATATTAGATGGAAAAAAATTCCTGAAAGAATATGAGATTTCATATTCTTTCTTTCAACTACGAAATACTGGGTATAATATAAAAACAAAAATAACTTGTATGATTTATTCAGAGTTGTTGCTACATCCCTTTTTAACTATAACTCTTTCTTCAACCATGTTTAGCAATGCCTGAGCTTCTAAACTCCGCCAAGATTGCAATAGAAGAGGGAATATATCAAAACCACGATGGGTTGTCTGTTAAGCGAATGTTTGGTTTCATGCTTCCTACACTTCTAGAAAGCATCCATAAGGTTACTTCAAGCAGGGCACCTTGCTTCTCTTTCTTATTTGTTGAATAAATAAATTCTGTGAAGATTCATATTTGCTTAATACATTACAGGAATGGGACGAAGAAACTTGCGCGATCATTCTGGAGTCCCTGAATCAATGCCTTGAGGTATTCCTTTGTATTATTATAATGAATTTTGCAAATTATACCCATGGCTTGTCCATAATTGAAAGAGCACTAAGCTTTTGGCCTTTTTTTTTGTCACTTAATATTTTTCCTTGAGAATTTTCCTTGTCCAATATATTTGCCCAAAATTTTTTTTATTTCAATTTTCAATTTACTTTTTCTGTCCTGTATATGAGGCCTATGTACGTTATAGTAAGCAGGGATTTTTCATTTCCTACTTGGGGCTTGATAAGTTTTTTCACATTTTGGTTGTTCTAGCTGTCAGCGAGACATCTAAAAGAATACCAGGTCAGAAATATAGTGGAAGAAATGAAGTACCTGATCACTTCAAGTGATGCCAGGAAGAGCAAAGGGGAAAAAATCAAAACTGAGGACTATCATGGTGATGAAAACAAACATGAGGACGTCATTCTTGCACATGTACCTAATCATTTTTCATGCATTTCTTCTGTCCTTTTTGGTTCTGTTTATTTTGCAAACAACATCAAGTATTTATTCATCCAAGGTAATATCTAAAAATTGTTTTACTCGTTAGTAAACTTAACCTTTTTTCAGTATAGTGGTTTTAAAAAGGCATATTATGTGTAAGTTTTTGACAAATTTGCCTCTATTTAGGATAACCTTATTTAAACTAAATAAATATAATATAAGAGTTAAGCTATAGGCAATTGTCATTGTTACCTCCATTAATCATATATTCACTAGGGTGTGTTTTGCAATTAACAGAAAATTTTAGGCATTAGGTACAAAGATACATAGGTGTACTTGCAAAATAAATAAATAAATAATCTTCTTGTCTGTGTTGTGCCACTTGAAATGCAAGCTTTCTGCAGCTTTTTTGACTTGTGTATGCATGTCCTTCTTTGCATTTACAGATTGGCGAGTGTTTGACTGTTTTAATCAAGACCTACAAAAAAGATTTTCTTCCATTTTTTGATGAACTCTCCATGTACTTAACTCCTATGTTGGTAAGTTCCCTCAGAACCACCTTTTGTACTCGTGCAATAGTAGTAATAATAATTTGCAAATGCTCAATTTACTTGTATTGAAAATGATAGGTAGCAGAGGACTCAATTCAGACAAGAACGGTTTCTCTGAATGTTTTCATTGACCTAGTTGAGGAATGCGGCTATGCAGCTGTTAGGTACCACCACCACTTTTACAATAATTATTATGATTATTATTTTTTTTGTCTGTCTTAAAATTGCTACAAGTTCTATCTAGGATCTATATTATTCAGGTACTATGATGCATATTTGCCTTATTTGTTAGTCGCATGCAACGATGATGATCCTACCATCAGACAGGTTTGTTGTGTTGAAAAATCGTAGGTTTCATATTTCTATTCAATCCTCAAATAGTTTTCACATATACACAGGGAGATTTAGAAGTTAAGAACATAGAAGCATCTACCTTAAATGAAGATGCAATTCTTGTGAAGGACATTATATATTGAATATTTCTATATAACTGCCATTAAAATTCTAATATATAATTATTTGTCAAAATTTCATCATTAATTTTGGAACAGAATCAACTTCTTTTCTCTTTGATTTTTAATTTTTTTTTTGTCAGAGTGGCGTGTATGGTGTTGGCATCTGTGCTGAATTTGGTGGTTCAGAATTTACGCCATTTATATCTGGTGATAATTATAAAAAGTTCCTTGTAACTTCTTTGTTTTAAAAAGGCTGATTATTTAAGATTAGAGTTTACTATGCAGAGGCTTTAGCGAAGTTAAATAATGTCATACTAAGTCCAAATGCTCTTGCACCGGATTATGCTTTGGCATATGATAATGCTGTCTCAGCCTTGGGCAAGATATGTCAATTCCATAGATTTCATGCAAGAGCAAAGGTACTAAATTTATATTTCTTATTATTGGCTTTTACTTTAGGATACTCAAGAGTAACCAAAGACATAAATTCCATACACTTTTCTGTTGTTTATCAGGCTATTGCTACTTGGTTGAACTGCTTGCCAATAAGTCATGACCTTGAGGAGGCTGAGAAGGTACATGAGCAGCTTTGTTCTATGGTTGAGAGGTATTGCAATATTAAATTCTCATCATAAAATAAAACAAGTTATTTGTTTCAATTTTGTCCTTTTCTGTTTTGTTATATTAGTTGTTCTTGCCATCTGTTTCACAGATCTGATAGACAACTTCTTGGTGAAAACGATAAGCATCTCATTAAGATAATTTCACTTTTTATTGAGGTATACTGAGTCTTCATTTTTATGTTAGGCTAATGATTCCCTATTTTTTCTACTTTTTGTTACTTATTGAAAGATTAAAATTACTTTTAACCAACAAAAATGTCAGTCATTTGGGCACTGCCTCTGGGTTTGGTCAGTCATTTCCTGGGGTCCAGGTTTTAATGGAGATGACCAATTTTAAAATTTATACTGGAATTTAGGAAAATTGCTGTGTACTACCAATTTTGTATAAAAGTCAGAAAGGAATATAATATATGAATCTTGGAACTAAAATTGACAAAAAAAATACCTTATTTGCCCATATAAACTTCTAAAATAGCCAATTTCCCCATCAAAATAACATAATATCCAATATCTCCATACAAAACTTTAATTGGTCGAATAGATAAAAGCCTTTCTAAGCACCTTCAATTAAAGTTTGTAAGGGAATATTGGATATTATGTTGTTTTGATGGGGAAAATGGCTACTTTAAAAGTTTATATGGGTACACCAGAAATTTTCCCTTAATTATATTATCTGCAATTGCACCAAGTCAGTTTTGGTCAGTTCTTAGTGCAAGTCGACCTAAAATGGTTGGTCTTTGGTCAGGTCAGGGAATTATTGGTTGGGTCAATCAGGTAGTATACAGTATGTCTTTATATACATGTGTCTACTTGTCTATTGTGCAGATATTAAGTTTCAGCCAGGGTCTAGCAACTGAACAAACACGCAATCGAATGGTTAAGTTCTTAAACAGATTAAAAGATACAATGCCTCAATCTACTCTTTGCGAGACCTTGTCATCTCTAAGTAACAAGCACCAGCTTGCCTTTAAAGCCATCATTAAACGGTAATTGTTCTTTTGATGAGACTCATACTATGGTCAAATTTACATTAAATTTTATTGGCATGCACCGAGTATACAGTTTGTGGTGCAACTCTTTGGTTGCTGTTTGGTTATCTATCTATTTTTGCTTCATTTCTTTTTCCTTTTCTTGGTAGTTTGATCCTTTTAGAACCAGATGTGCCCTCTTCAAGAATTCACATCCAAAAGTCTTGATGTTATTTTTCAATCATTGCCTGAAAGTGAAAAATAAGGCACACAGTTTGTTCTCGTAGTAACTGAAAATAATATAAATGTACAGTCAATATTCTTTTTTTGAGAACCAGGTAGCAGCTACCAGGATTATGTACAGTCAATATTCAATTGAGAAACTTGGTCTCAATCACGTTATCTATCTATTTATTTATGCTTTGTGTATTTTCTAGCTGGTGTTTCTGATTGAATTTTTAAGCTCATATTGCTTGCTAGGCATTCATTAAATAAGTAAAAGGATTAATTTTTCCAATATCCCTGAAGATTTTTTTATTTGTGCCTCTACTCTTAAATTTTTTTCTTATTTGCCACTTGACTCTTACAAATGTTTCTTATATGCCAATCAAGTTAAAATCCTAAGTTTAACTATCTATTCTCTTAAAAATTAGTAGTCAAATTCAATCATAATTCAAAACGAAGTGACAATTATGCCCTCTTCTTTCTTTCTCTAAATTGTGCTCTTCTCCTCCTGCTTTCAATCCCTTATTAGTGGTGCAAGAGCTCATAGAATGTTCAAACATTCTGACAACAAGGGCCTAGCTTCAGCTGTACATAGCTACTAAATGGAGGCTGCCAGTACTCAAGAAATAGAAAGAGTTTTGTCTGTTTTATTCATTCAAGAGGAACTGGTGGATGGTATTTTTTGCTATATCTTACATGTCTAATTGATATAAAAGGCTGTAATGTTGTAAGAATCGTTATATGATAATAAACTTGAGATCTTTTCTCTTCCAGATTACTTATCCTTATATGTTATTATTCCTTCTATTTTTTTTTTTCACTCTCCCTTCGCGATCACCTTGGTCTGATGCTTGTGTATCAGGCTGATTTATCAGATTCTCTTGAATTATTTGGCACACTACCAATTTCAAACTGCTATGCAATTTTATGAATGGTATCATTTGAATACATAAAATTAATTTTGGTTATTTAATTAAGTTCCTTTAGTTCATACTGAGCAATTTTGAGGTTACATGGAGGCATTAGTTGGATTGAATTTTAGTTGACAGTAGTTAAATAAAGTAAAACATATTATGCATATTAATACTAATTTGGACAATCTCTGGTAAAATGTTGGGATTAATCAATTAAATCTACTGATGAGCCTTACATCTCAGGGTATCTAGATAAAATATGAATTATTATGAGTACTGATCACCAGTAGATCCTTACCCTTTCTCCATGACTTTAATTTCTGACAATTTGTAGTATTTATGCGCTCAAAATTTTGGGGATTGGACTAGAAAAGAGGCGCTGGTATAGGAGCAAGGGCCAAGTCAGAGGGAACCGGGGACAGTCCATGGGACCAAATTCAGTCCAATTTCCAGTTAGAGCCCTCCGATCCGCATCAAAATTTGTGCAGCAACTTTAAGAATCACTCCAATCAAGTTTGCACAAATCTTGACGAGAATCGGAAGGCTCCGATCGAACATCGGACCGAATCTGGTCCAATACCCATTTGACCACCCAGAGCTACAAGTCAGGGAATGATGGAATTCGCATCATATTTTGCGTGACTTTTTGGAAAATTTCAACCGTTGCAATACATTATGCGCAAATCTCAAAGCTCAAATAATACTCCCCCTGCGTCGCCCCCAAATAGGCACCGGACACGTTGGTCACGCAAAATGTGAGATATCTCAGAGGATACGCACTTGGGAATGATGGAGCTTTGCCTCCAGCACAGTAGAATGACCTGAAAGTGAAAATGACAGTAAACCTGATGGCGAGAAAAAGTATAGGGAGGATAAGAGGGCATATTTATCATTTCTTTTTTTATATAAGGTTGAATAATATTTGTTTAAGAGAATAATTATTATTAAATTTAAGGTTATGAACTTATGATCTGATGAGTATATAAAAAATATTTACAAGAAAATTTGAAAGATCGAGTAGAAGGAGAAGGAGAATAAGAAAATTAAATAGAATTTAGGGGTATTATAGAAGAAACTAGCCCAAAATTGTTTGACGTCAGACAAATCTATTTTAGCTTTACAAACAATAAATAAATAGCTCTAGCCTCGATCCAGAAATTTTTATTAGTAGAAAAAAAAATATATTGACAATGGAGAAGGGATTCGGAAAAATTCGACATATAAGAAAAACATAATAGTGGACATTATAGATCATCACGTTCAAATTAGCGAAAAAGTTAACTCCTAACTAAACAACGAAAAAGTAAAAAAAAAAAAAAAATACACGGGACTTCATTGTCCATCACGGCCAGAGAGGTGAGGAAAAAAAATTCAGTACGTTTTTGTTCATCACAACCAGAAAGGTGGAAAAAAAAAAACACACGGGTAGAAAATTGGTTCTTAAATTAAGTTAGAAATTAAGTTTAAGAGCTGATAAATAGCTAAAGCTGTTAGCTTACAAAAAACTTCTCTTGTTGAGTTTTTTTTCCTTGTTAGCTTATTTATGTGGCTTGGAACTATGCATGAAACCGAGAACTGAGGCTGCAAAAAGATACCTGAACTATTTCATGCACTACATAATTAAACCTCATGCACCAATACAGAAGCTGAACGGGATAAGTAAGATTAATATTTTTCTTTTCTTTTTTCCCCACCTCTCTGGCCATGATGGACGTCTATGATTTTTTTTTCGCCTCTGTTTGTGATGGCTGATGGGCAATGAAGTCTCTTTTTTTTTTTCGATTTTTTGCTCTTTAGTTAGGAGATAACCGGGACACGATGGTCTATAATGTCTACTGAATGTTATAGATTATCACATTTTTTTTATATGTCGAATTTTTCTGAATTCTTTTTTCATTGTCAATATTTATTATTATTTTTTTATTAATACAAATTTCGGAGCCTCAATCACTTCGCACCCCTTCCCTGGAAAACGGCACAGAAAATTTAAAAAGAGAAAAACAAAACAGTTAAATGTTGGCAAAATGTAAGCCAATTGCTTGCTAAGCATTCATTAAATAAAAAAATTATAACTAATTGCAAGGGATGATCCGAAAAAAGAAAGAAAAATAATAACACAAAAAGAAAGAACACGAGAGCTAAGTCCATAATTAATAGAGTGAGGCTATGGTATTTTGCAATGCACACCTAGATCCGTATTATAAATTTATAATTTTGTTTTTGAAGTTCAAACCATCAATTTTAATTGTTCAATATGATCTTTATAAATATACTTGGGACTTAAATTTTACATTTCTTTATTTTTTTAATATGTAAAAAATAATATTATCTAAAGATTTTGGACCATCCGATATTAAATAAATAGTTAAAAAAAATTAAACAAAATTGTAAAATTTGGTTGTAAGTGTATTTTCATATTAAGGTCATATTAAGCGGTTTGAATCAATTATTTTGACTTTGAAAAGCAAAGATAGAAGAATTAATTTTTAGTATATCCCTATAGACTTCTCTAATTTCTTATATACTCCTTCAACACTTAAATATATTTAATTTGCTTCTAAACTCTTAAACTCTTTCCTTTTTATCCATTACATAATAATTCTTAAATTAACCATAATTAAATCTTTAGTTAAAATAATAAAATACAGAAATATAAAGAAGTTGATTGTTTTTTTTTTTTTCCACGCTCTTAATTTTTTTTTGGCCTCTTATTTTTTACTCCTACTAGTCCGTTCTCTCATTTCTTCATACACCTTGCATTTTTCTCTTCGTCCCTTACTTTTTTCTGCTAGTCCATTTTCTGTTTTCTTCATAGACCTTCCAAATTTAATTTATGGTAAGTATTTTTATTGCTTTTTTCGTTCCCACTAAAATTAGTCTCTTTTAAGTTGATAATGTTTGCACCGATTTTGTGCCATTTTCTTTGCATGGCTTGCAATGAAATCATCTTTTCCGGCATTGATTCTTTCTATCATCAATTTCAGGTTTGGCTTTTGTGGAAATTGATGGCCGAACTATCTAGTGTTGATATCAATTTTGATTGTGCAGAACTTATTATTTTCATGTTTTACCAGAAATGTCCCTTGTTGCTCATGTTCTTCATGCAAATAAGCATTGTAAACTTTTCAGAATTTCATGGTTGAGCATTGTCCTCCTAAATTTGCTTTTAGTAGGCCTCTAAAATTTTCTATTGGTTACTGAAGAACTAGTTTTGAGCAAAAATAAATGGACAGCAAGGGTATTATGCACTGTGTGGCACATTTGGAAGCATCGAAAGTCGAAGCACAATTGTTTTTTTAGGGGAAACGAATACCCCCTATGACAGTCAGATGTGCTTAGAAAATGAGAATGGGGTTAAATTTCTGCTAATTTGGTGGGTTTTACTATTTTTAATTTCTTATTTTGTCAAGGGGTAAACTGTAAATTATGTTTTTGTGTTTCTTTTTTTACACCGAGTGTTGTGGGTGTTTTTTTTTTTTTAACTACTTATCCTTGAAAACTTCACTGCGAAGTAACACAACCTCACTCTAATATTAATACAGAAGTTGCTTTAGGAAATCTATAGGTCGATAAATTCTGCTTTGAAATTTATTTTCAATTAATTGCTGAAATTCTATTCACATCCCTCTTATAAACCGAAGGCCATGATGCCGTGTTCGATTTTTGCCCCATCCATGGAGAGGAGCAAGAATCATATATACATATCTAAACACAAACAAACAAGTACATTCCACTCAGGAAAAAAAAAATAAACAAACAAGTACATTTAAACGATTGTTTGATTTCTTTTTTTTTTAAGATAAAGATAAGAGTCAAATTTCTTGATTTTAAATATTCATATGATACCTTTTATTCTCGTCTGAATTTTTAATTTGAATAGTAATATATATGAGAAAGGATCAAGTTACAATAATTTTTGAGTTACAATAAATTACCACAATCATGTTCTACATTTTCAAAATCCAAATCATTGATCCAAACCATTCAACATAATCTCCACAATAAAATGTGCTTGGAGACCAAATTTTATATTGTTTGGAATTTTTTTACTATTTATTAAGATGGGTACAAAATTCAATGGTCTGAATTTCACTAGTTTTTGTACCCATCTTAATAAATAGTAAAAAAATTACAAAAAATGTAAAATTTGGTCTCCAAGCACGTTTTATTGTAGAGATCACATCTAACGATTTGGATCGATGATTTGAACTTTAAAAATATAGAAAATAGTTGTTGTAACTCAAAAATTGTTGTAACTTGATTCCTCCTCAATATATATTAGGTCAAAATAATATGGTAGAGACTAGCAGGAGCGTATTTAGGAGGGGTAACTCCTACTATTTGAAAAAAAAAATTATGAATATTTTTTAGCATTTTTTTTTTTTAAAGTTGGCCCCTTTACATATTGAGAATATGCTTGATTCAAGCAATTAATATCGTTCATTGAAAAAAAATCTTGCCTTTTTTTTGTTATTAAATTCGGCTCTTTTATTCTTTATGATACATTTCTAGTTTTTTTTTTTTTGACCCATAGGTATGCATTTGAGCATATCTAGTTTCATTCTTCAAAATTGCTTTGAGTTACACATCAAGAGGAGGTAACGCTTATCACGTATACCAAAATCAATTAATCACCATCCTCGATATCAATTAAGAAGTACTAAACGCCGTAAATTATGTAAAATTTTAAGTTCAACTTACCGAGCAAATTTTCTTTGATGGGATCCAGATCTATTTTATAAACTTAGGGAACTCTTCCCTCCAAATTTTAAACCTTGTAAAAAAAAAAATTAACCTCTTTATCGTGCTAGGTCTCTCTCAAAATTACCATAGTAACGACCTCTCTATTTCTCCTCCCTCCAAAATGTTCGCTTGCCAAAGGAGCGGTCATTTTTATTAATATTCCTAAAAAAAATAAAAATTTTAAAAATGTCCTTATTCCTAAATTTTTATCAATTCTGTCCTGATCGCATGGATCTGGGGCGGTCCAAAAACCCAAATGAGGCACCATAAGAAAGGGCGGCCCATACAACATATGAGATGCCCCGGGTTGAGGCGGCCCAAACGGTGAGTGAAGCGACCCACTACCCATGTTATGCCCGTGAGCCAGCACCTTCTTCCCCTCTCTGCCTTCATCCAAACCGTAAATAAAACAAAAATAAAGTGAAAACAGAAGAAGAAACCCTAGTGGACTTGCTCACTCTCTGCCTCACACCACGCTCGTCACTGTCTCGCCTCGATTTGCTTCTCTCTCAATCGAACAAGTGAGTTCTCTTTTTTTTTATTCAATTAAGGTTCAGGGTTCGGGTTAAATGTGATTCGGTTTGGTTCGATTCGATATTTAGGGTTAAATGTGAGTAATTAGTTGAATTGATTGAATTGATCGAATTGGTTCGATTGAATACTTGAATTGTGGCAATCGAAAAGTGAGTTCTATTTTCTTGAATTTTTTTACTATTTATTAAGTATTTAACAAAATCGATGTATTCAGACCATTGAATTTTTGTACCCATCTTAATAAATAGTAAACAAATTTAGAAAAATGTAAAATTTGATCTGCAAGCACATTTTAAAATATCCATCATGTTGAACAGTTTGGATTGACTGTTTGGACTTTGAAAACTTTGAAAATACCGATTGTTGAATGCCTACCGTTGAACAAAAATTTAAACTGAATTTTTGAGGCACTAAACGAGGGTTCCAATGCCTCATTTTTTTATACCTCATCATATCTCATATTTTATATCTTCATTTTCTTCATATTCAAAGTCTAAAGTGTCGATCTAAACCGTTCAACATGATATCCATATTAAAATATGGTTAGAGATAGAGGTGAGTAAATCACTCATAACTTGTGAGCCGCTCATAACTCGCTCATTTATCCGCTCATTTAAACTCACTCATTTACTTAATGAGCTAGCATGAGCATGACCCAACTCGCTCATAACTTGCTCATTAAGAATTTGTCACATCTAATCCCTGCCATATTTAATCATATGTAATTATGTGTAACATCAACCTTGCATCATTAAGATTGATAGATAGTGAGTATAGTTTCATATTTAATCATGTGTAATATAGTGAGCACAATGTAATATTTAACCTCGTGTAATATACTAATATTCATAGTTTCATATTCATTTTTTTTTTGTAAATCGCCAGAACCAAAACCTCTGCCTAAAGCCCAAAACAAGTAATAGTCATAACAACTCGCTCATTTTAATGAATTATGACAATTTGTTAGATTTTGTTATGATGACTTTTAACAAATTTTGTTATGCGTGGGCACAATATATTATTTTGTCATGAGTCATAAGTCATAACTCATAAGCTGCTCATGACTCGCTCATTAAAAGTTCGCTCATTTATTCACTCATTTAAACTCGCTCATTTACTTAATGAGTGAGCATGAGCATACCCTAACTCGCTCATGCTAACTCATTAATCACCCCTAGTTAGGGATGAAATTTTATAATTTTTGAAATTTTTTTACTATTTTCTAAGATGGGTAGAAAATCACTGTTTTTTGAACAGTTTGGATCGAATAAAAATTTTTATTGAATGGCTCGGGTTGAATAAAAATTTTAGTATAAAACTTTTAACATATATATTATATTATATATGAGGAGGGATCAAGTTACAACATTTTTTGAGTTACAACAAGTTACAACAAGCATTATTTATATTTTCAAAGTCCAAATCGTCGATCCAAACTGTTAGATGTGATCTTTACAATAAAATGTGCTTGGAGACCAAATTTTATATTTTTTGGAATTTTTTTACTATTTATTAAGATGGGTACAAAATTCAATGGTATGAATTTGACTAGTTTTTGTACCCACCTTAATAAATAGTAAAAAAATTCCAAAAAATGTAAAATTTGGTCTCCAAGTACATTTTATTGTAGAGATCACATCTAACGGTTTGGATCGACGATTTAAACTTTAAAAATGTAAATAATGCTTGTTGTAACTTGTTGTAACTCAAAAAATGTTATAACTTGATCCCTCCTCATTATATATATATATATATATATATATATATACTATTTATTAAGATAGGTACAAAAATTCAATGGTCAGAATATAGCGATTTTGTTAAATACTTAATAAATAGTAAAAAAATTCAAAAAAATATAAATTTGATATGTAAGCACATTTTAACATATATATTATATTATATATACATATACATACATACATACATACATACATACATACATACATATATATATAGAGAGAGAGATAGGCTAATATCAAATCAATTGTTCTTGGGGCATGGAGCAATCAAGTTTTAAACCGTCTGATCTGCTTTGAAATTCGTGCTTGATCAGATTGATCTAATTTCCAATTGTCGCTGAAAAATTGAAATGGACGGTCCAGTAGCTAATACTGATAGGCCTAAATTATATACATATTCGATCTGATTTTTATCACGAAATAACACCAAATATCTTGTATTTTGAATATAAAGTGAATAGATTACACTTAGGATCAAGTTACTGCGTTTGCTTGGTTTTAACTTACAAGAAATGAAGAAAAACCGAAGAAAAATGCCCACTGCGAACACACGGTTTGGAATATGGCCAAAATAAGTACTTAGATGGATTTCTGGACGCGCGCCAATTTTAAAAAGGTATAATAAGCTATACATCAAAATCCGTGTAAAACCGAAGAAAAATGCCTACTGCGAACACACGGTTTGGAATATGGCCAAAATAAGTACTTAGATGGATTTCTGGACGAGCGCCAATTTTAAAAAGGTATAATAAGCTATACATCAAAATCCATGCGGATGCACGGATCTCGATGCAACTGCACTTTGTTCGCACAGAAAAAGTCCGAGCCTAGTGCGGATCTCGATGCATCCGCAGTGCGGATTGTGAAGACGCAGTGCGGATGGTACTGTAGCAATGCGGATTCCAGTGCGGATTGTACTGTAGCGGTGCGGATCGCAGTGCGGATTGTACTGTAGCAGTGCGGGTTGCCTGGCCGCACTGTAGCAGAACGCATAACTACAGCCTAAACTTAAAATAGCCATAACTTTTAACTCGTAATTCCGATTAAGGCTTGCGACCACTTTTTGGAAAGCTAGGAAGAAGATCTACAACATAGAAACTAAAAAAGGAAATTTGGAGATAGTGAGACGCACTAAACTCGCAGACAGCCAGAAATACACGTTTTTCAACACGGTTTCTATTTTTGGCGCACCAAGGACACGTTTTTACAGTCAAACGTGGACAAGGCATCATGGGAAACAATCCAAATATAGCACCCACTAACTCCACTTTCTAGACTCTTAATTGGACACGGTCCTTGGCTATAAAAGAGAGGATCTCATATCATCTCTTATGATCTCTTCACATCCCTTTTCTATCTCATCTCTCTATCTCTTCCCATTCATTCTTTCATTCTCTCTACACACATAGCGATAAATTCTGAAGTAAGGAAAGCTTTCAAGCAAGGAGAAAAAGGATTTCCTGAGCAAGAAGTCGGCAAGATTGAGGGCTTTAATCAAATAAATGGTGTAATCATTTCTTTATTTCATTTCTTCTTACTTTTGCCAACTTTTGTAATGGATCTCTCCATTAGAGAGTAGATCTCTCTCTAAGGGTTTAGGTCAATGCATGAACTTGTTTAGTTCTATTTTATTCGATTTTTTATTTTTATTATGATTGTTTTATGGGATTTGATGTTAATTTCTGTGATTTAATCATTTGTGTTAATTACATAATTAGTACTTGAATTGTAGTATTCCGTTTTGGATTCGAAAGAACCAAAATTGACTGTGATTAATAGGATAGTACCAAATTATGAATGCAAATATCCTAGGTTTAGATTAAGATTGTAACCAATTTAATTTAAGCCGGAACTACAGAAATTAAGGTTAGGAACTTGGTGAAGAACCTAACCGTGAAGTCAAACCCTAATTAGGACATCTTAATTCGAATCGGGTATTGGTATGATGAACTTAATCGTGAAGTATCAATATTTGAGGAGAGGAGAGACTAACAAGAGCTTATAGGTCTAGGTAGCTAGGGTGGGAGACTTCATTGAGAAGTTCGAGTTACCTAGGCACGTTATTAATTTACGAAAGTAACCCTTAATAACATATTAGGTTAGAAACCTCGTCAAATCATACATGAATTCAAACAAATACCGAGTAAATAGAGTTAGCAAGGGATTATAGACCAAAGACCCCTAGATCTCTAAATCTTGAAAGCAAATCAATTTCTTTCTTTTACTTTTATTTACAATTATTGTTTCAAACTCCTTTCTTTTGGGTATTAAACCCAACCTTAGGAATTGTTAGAACAACCCGCCAATTTACTTTTATTGCACTTTACTTTATTTTATTTTCTGAAATTTACTACTAAAATTTAAACATAGTAATTAAACATTCTCCCTGTGGATCGATACCTCAAATACTACTTTGATAGAATTGTGCACTTGCAATTTAACTCAAACGTGTGTTAAAGGTTTAAAAGGTACATCTTATTGTACTGAAACTTTTTGCAGCATACGCTTTTGCGCGCATCAAATACCCAACCCAAACCTCAACCTTTCACTCTGTCTCTCCGGCTTCTTCCTTCTCTTAGCCCAGGCGAAGCCTCTCTCTCACCAGGTGAAGCATCTCTCTCACCAAGAGAACCCGCTCTCTCACGCGACTTTGCCCTCTCTCACTCCCATCAAAACCCTAAATCGCACCAGGCGAAATCGAACTCGCGGCAAAGTTCTCTCCTCAACAGTGACAAGCCAGGATTGTGAGGCGCTTGCTCGATCAGACTACTTTCGAATTACTCTTGCTCACTCCCACCGTCTTTTGTTTTTCCTGTGAAGGTATTTGGTACTTTTAATTTCAATATATATATATATATATATATATATAGAGAGAGAGAGATGGACTTGGGTGAGACGCGGAGTATACGCGTTTGGTGCTCCACGGTACGGTTTAGCCATTTTGAAAATTCAAACAACCGATCCGAACCGTTCATCTTGTTCTCCATATTGAAATGTGCTTGGAGACCAAATTTTACATTTTTTGGAATTTTTTTACTATTTATTAAGCAATTTTGAATGCCGCTGATCTGATGGTTCAGAAAATTTTACTGTTTTTTACTGTTCACAGCAAAACAGCAACTTTCAAAAATGCTTAATAAATAGTAAAAAATTTCCAAAAAATGTAAAAATTAGTCTCCAAGCACATTTCATTATGGATTAAACATCTAACAGTTCGGATCGGTCGTTTGGACTTTCAAAATGAAAATACGGCGTGAAGTACAAACGGCGTATACACCGCGTCTCACCCAAGTCCATCTCTCTCTCTCTCTCTCTGTATATATATATATATATTTAGAGCATGGCAGAAGCTACCATTGGTATTTATTAGCAAACAAAGGTTCAGTACATCCTTACAATAAAAGGTAAAGTCAAAAAAAAAAAAATACAATTAACAATCAATTCTGTTGCCAGTCACTCTCATACCAGTATAATCTCGTAGCAATTTTTTAGCCATAACTCCATATCTTACACAAATTAGAACCTATAGATATAGCTTCCAACCTCTAATTTCTGAGAATGATAGTGTTCATGTTCTTCTAGATGTGCCCAATTGTGCACAGGAAAAATAAATGTGATCTTCTTTTGTGTATTTTTAATCTAAATCATGTACAATAGAAGTGAAAAAAAAATGATATTTTTATTCTAAAATCGTGCAAAATGCAGGATAATAGTTGCAAATTGTGATGATTGTCGAGACATTCGGCATTGTTCAATGGTAATTAGTCTTGTTAAAATGGTTGGTGTCAGTTTTTATTAGCTTCAAACCGGTTTGTGAATAATTTTAGATGCTTTATAGGTTAATTTCAACACAGATTCACAAAGTCCAGTCATTGCTCTGTATTGGCAGCACGAGATGATCAACTGCACCATGTGTGAAAAGAAAAGGTGGCATCGCTGTGAATTCGACATCGAAAGTCGAAACAAAAAAATCATTCTGTCGAGGTGACCTTATAAGTTGACCTTCTTTTAATATTAAACTAGTTTATAAAAAGAACTATAATTAACTTGCCTGTTGATACTAACATATAAACATTTTTTCTTTTTCTATTTCAGATTCACATATGGTGCTGAAACTTTAGCCAGTTTCAAATTAACATCTTAATTGCTTATGATGTTAGGTTGTGTGTAATTGGTTATGATTTTAATCTATGTGTAACTTTAGCTAGGCTATGTATAATTTATAAAGTTCAATTAAGGCTACTATGTTGTAAATTCGATCTTCTTTTTCTTCTTTTCCTGTTCTATGTGGTTATTAGTTTCAATTAACCTCCAGTTTTAGTGACGAACTTGGAGATTAAATAATTTCATTTGTTTGATGTTTTATAAGGTTTCTTAATAATGTGATCTACTTAGTTCATAAATCTGTCACTGTTTCTCCATTCTGTAAAGTTAGAATGAGAAATATTAAATTAATTGTGTTTTGCTGCTAAATTTTTGCCTTGTCAATCTTTGGTTCATAGAATTATGCAGGAAGGTCCTTGATATATTTTTTATTGCCATTTGTGCATAAAGCAAGCAAAGCACTATAATTCAAGCATTTGACAACATTGGTACCAATGTTACAAAACAACATATATAAAAAAAGAGCATTTGACAACATACACTGCTTGTACAAAGCATTTGGTAATTGGTAGCGAAGCTTCTATAATTCAGAATACATGACTTCTTGTGAAATGTAACAAGTGATAAAGAATACATAATTAAACATAATTAAACATAAATACAATAGCATAAAGTAATGATAATTTAAATTCCAATACAATAGCATAAAGTAATGATAATTTAAATTCCAATACAATAGCATAAAGCACAAGTGACATAAAACAAACAAATGAGCATATCAGCAACTATTTGAAATATAAAATATAAAGCACAAGTGGCATAAAGCAAACATAAACTGGAGTAAAAACCAAAACACAAGATCCCAAACAATAGCATGTCAGCATATTAAACTGCTCATATTTTCTAAAATAAAGATCAGCCGGTTTCTAATCTTAGCATATCTAAGACAAAAGTAAACTGTTTATATAAACTGCTTTCAATATACCTTTCCTTATAGCTTTAGATTTACACAAACATCACATGTATTGCACATATTTCAAAAGAAACATTTTTTTTTAAATCATGCTATACTCTCAAAAGAGGTCTTCTTCATTCCCATAAACCGTATCAGATTCATATGCATCATCTTCGCCATCTTCATCATCTTCAGTCATAAATTCATATTCACCTTCACTCGCATCTTCTATGGAAATTGGTTCTTTTCTTTTATGCTTGTCATTTTGTATGAAAATTGTCTCTCCTCGTTGCTTTGCCTTGTCATCCTCTTTTTTCTACAATCATAACATAAGGTAGTAATTATCATTTAAACATGCACAAACAAATAAATAGTAAATCGATCACAAACAACGTTGAACAATTAAAAAATAATTACCTTTGGACAATTCCTCATGTTATTGATGTCACATTATTAGACCTATTATATTGACTTGTTTCCATACAAAAATATGTGTTTTGAACCAACAAATAGTGCCCTTTACATTGAATATCCATAGAATGTGGTACTGCTTTGTTTTGGTTCTTACTTTGTAGGAATCAGGTGAAATCGGGCAAAATCAGGCAAAAGGCAGACTTCAGGAAGCTCTGATGTGAGTCGCATTCACCTGGTGCGAGTCGCATCCAAGCCCAAAGCGGCCTGCGATGCGACCCTCACTGCTCTCTCTTGAAGACCATCTGATGCGAGTCGCATCAACTGTTGCCATCTGATGCGAGTCGCATCAACTGTTGCCATCTGATGCGAGTCGCATCAACTGTTGCCGCCCAATTCAAATTCGACCTGATAAGCTCCAAGTCAGATCTGTTGCCTATAAAAGGAGGTCCTGTGCCAGAATTTCGAGAGTTTTTTCCCCTTCTACATTCCAGAACACAAAAAGAGCGAAGATCAGGAGAGAAGAAGGAGATTGGAGCTTGATTGAAGAAGAAGAGAAGGGAAGATTTCAAGATCCTCTCCAATCTACTTTGGATCTTCGAGCTCCATCATGATTTGCTTTTTCTATCTCTCTTTTATGCTTTCTTTTGCTATGCTTGAGTAGATCTCTAGTTCTTAGGGTTAGGATGTAGTCTCTAAACCTTGTCTTTGAGTTGAATGATGTTTTGATCTAAGTTTGAACTTGTGTGATTGTTGTTTGAGTATTCATTGTTTGCTTGATTGTGATTTCTTGATTGATTCTTGATTGTCTACTGTTAGATGTCTATAGCATCTCTTCTAGTAATTTGGCCTTGATGTATCTTGTAATTGTGATTGAGCATTTGAGGTAGATCTAAGATCAATAGTAGCCGAGAGGTGAACTTTCTATTATCGAAAGGTTGTAGATACCTTTAGTTAACCAGACAATCAATTTAGGTTAGATACCAGTAGGCGAGAGCCACAGGTTGAAGCCTCGCACAAGAAATCAACTTAGATACGAACACATGTCAGCTCTGCTCGAGGACCATGCGACCCGCATCAGAGATGATGCGAGTCGCATCATACGGGTCGCATCAGAGATGATGCAAGTCGCATGATAGGTCTAGAGAAGACAAAGTTTGGGATGAAACCTGAAACCCTAGGAACGCCTTTTATCTTTGATTCAAAACTAAAACTTTTAATCGCTTTCATTTACCTTTAATTGAATTGTCATTTGAAATTAGGAAATATAAACAAACCAAACTCAATTCTTCACACTTCTAGTACCTAACTCGGATTAGTAAGAATTTAGAATCGAATTGGACCGTCCCTGAGGATCGATACCTGATATACTATACGATTAGGACTGTGCACTTGCAGTTTTAGTCGAGAGTAGACTCAAGGTTTAAACTGGTACAGCTCGCTGTACCTGAAACTTTGTAGTGTACTTTTGTAAGCGAACAGTTATGACCCTCCTTTTTGTGACAGTAACTACAAGTGCGCATCTTCTTGGCATCTCGTACGTTAGCCGGAGCCTTGAATCGCTAAGGGATTCTGCTGCCCTTACACTGCGAAACTGGTGGGTCACTGAATTTCAGATCACCATCTTCTCTCTTTATGCTTGTCAGATTTGGTTTAGTAGGTTCATATTTGCCTAAGGCTTCAGTTAAATCTGCTAATGACACTAGCATCTTATCCAATTTACCACATGCCCAATCAAATGCTACAGTAAGCACAATAGGAGTGCTCATGATTGTGCTTAATGAGGGCGGTATGCTTGACAGATTCTAGATTATTGTCATCAAAACAATGATCATTTAAACCTTTCTTTGTGCTTGCATTAGCATCACGAGTCCATCTTTTGAGAATGTAATGCTTAGGCAAAAAAGGCTCCATCCCCACATGTCGCATCACCAAAAGTGCATGAGAACATAAAACTCCTTGATACAAAAAGCCTTTGCACGAGCAATCAGCCTTTGCATTGGCTAGATCAATGCGTACCATGCGATTTGGCTTAAACCAAGTGTAGTTTGATTTCAAAATTGTTGGGCGTACCTTATAGAGTGTTTCTTTTTCAATCTCATGAACCCGAAGAGCAATAGTTTTCTTTATTTTGCCCTTTAAAAGTTTGAAAATACTTCGAGTATAAATTTGTCGCACTTCAACCTCTATAACATCACCCGACAATAGTGGTTGGATCTCATTCATTGTTCTAAAATCCTTATCACTCTCTCTCTCATAAACACCTACCATTTTCTGAAATCTTGTTGCAAAATCATACAAGGAGGTATTAGATCCCAACCAAATCTTTGTCACCACATTCATACTTTCGCTTCTCTGTGTAGCACTCATGCCTACACAAAAAGACTCCCAAAAATATGCTGGTGCCCATTCACCATGTTTTTTAAACATATTCTTCAAGTGAGAATTGTCTTCCTGTTAGTTTGTAATTATCGAGAAGTCAATAATACGATAATTTATCATAAAATTTTGTTCGTGAATTGAATGTTTAACTATATATCATTTTGTTGCCTTGAATATTATTGGATTATGGATCATTTTGAGTTCATGACTGGAATTGTGAAACTCCATAATAAAGATGATAAATATTCTTAAAGAGTCACTAACCAAGGTAATTAGCAATAACACTAATTAACCGTTACAAGGTTAGTATGTGGATTAAAAGATGGTTAAGTTTTACAAACCATTGACACGAGATGTCATTTTAATCACATAGATACATGTTCTAGGATCATGGTATTTGACAGACCTCGAATGAAACATTAAATAGAATTGTGTTCGTGTCATTAATATTTTCATTCAGTGTAAAGTTCTACAGTATGAGGTATTCATCGTTCTAGCTAAGAGATGTGTATGTGTGAGTGTTATCTAATGCTGTCTGTAAAAAGTAGTCATAACGGTAGCACTTCCATATGTATAGCTTAGCTAAGGAAGTGATGGTTTACCAAAAGTACTATTGTCCCTCGTATTTTGTACGAGCTATAACATCACTGGGCCCTTTGGTAGAGTTAGATTATCTGCATGCGGTATAATTACAAGAGTAATTATATTTAATAATCTACTCAAGATCAAGAAAATATTAAGTTAACAAGGATGACACACACACCTACCTTGAAACTAATCTGATAGCTATGTGACAAAAGAACTGACACAAGTAAATTGTTTACTGGATCGTGATATTGTACAGGACAGCATCATCTGTGTAATTGGATGGTCATGATGTTTTCTGCCAGATGCCTCTCATGATTATAGAAGTTAAAAACAGTTTTAATTCTATTTACCAACATAACACAGATCCTATTGGGTCACACCATATAGGAGCTACTCGGAGAATCTTGTTGATTAATTATAAATTGATTATGATTAATAATAATATGGTTATAATTAATAATACATGTTATAATTAAATTATAAATGTCATATAAGATGACAAGCAGAAACAACGATTAATTTATAAACGTACACGGTACGGTGTATAAAAGTTACCGAACAACAACTGAAACCGAACCATGAGAAAATATAATTGTTTAGAACAATTATATACATTTGATTTGGATTTTGATATTAATTAAGGATTTGAATTTTGAGCTAAACAATCATTATAAATTAAAACCTTAATTAAACTCAAATCCGAAAATCAAATGGCAAAATCAAAAACTATATATACATATATATACATATATATATATATATATATATATATATATATATATATATATATATATATATATATATATATATATGAGGATATATATATATAGAGAGAGTTAGGCTGGGGTGCTATGGATAGCATAGTGACCTCCCGTGCTACGGCTCAATATTTAAGTTTTCAAAATTCAAACAGTCGATCCGAACCGTTCATTGTTTAATCCATATTGAAATGTGCTTGGAGACCAAATTTTACATTTTTTGGAATTTTTTTGCTATTTATTAAGATGGTTTCAAAATCGCTGTTTTTATTAAAATTCTGCACCACTGGAAACAGCGGTTTCAAAAATGCTTAATAAATAGTAAAAAAATTTCAAAAAATGTAAAATTTGATCTCCAAGCACATTTCAATATGGATTAAACAATGAACGGTTCGGATTGACCGTTTGGATTTTGAAAACTTGAATATTGAGCCGTAGCACGGGAGGCCACTATGCTATCCATAGCACCCCAGCCTAACTCTATATATATATATATATATATATGAGGAGGGATCAAGTTACAACATTTTTTGAGTTACAACAAGTTACAACAAGTTTTTTTTTAAATTTGAAAGTCCAAATCGTCGATCCAAACCGTTAGATATGATCTCTACAATAAAATGTGCTTGGAGACCAAATTTTACATTTTTTGGAAATTTTTTACTATTTATTAAGATAGGTACAAAAACTAGTTAAATTTAGACCATTGAATTTTGTACCCATCTTAATAAATAGTAAAAAAATTCCAAAAAATATAAAATTTGGTCTTCAAGCACATTTTATTATAGAGATCACATCTAACGGTTTGGATCGACGATTTGGACTTTCAAATTAAAAAAAAAGCTTGTTGTAACTCAAAAAATGTTATAACTTGATCCCTCCTCTATATATATAT
Source organism: Carex pumila (assembly GCA_033356055.1). Lineage (NCBI taxonomy): Eukaryota > Viridiplantae > Streptophyta > Magnoliopsida > Poales > Cyperaceae > Carex > Carex pumila. The sequence goes on from JARJHM010000111.1 coordinate 291,381, forward strand.
ATATATATATATGTGTGTGTGTGTATTAAAAATAGATGTCGGCAATAGTTGATAGTTGCAAAATGGCATTTGATTTTGTTTTGCCGACCTTTTCTCATAACCGCCATACTAAGGGTAAAATGGTAATTTCCATTGCCATGATATTTGCCTATAAATAGATGGTGCCATGAAGAGAGAAAACTAATTCACATATATCGTATCTGATCTGTCTGATCGATTCGAGTTTCTATTTTTTCTCCTTTTTGGTTTCGGTTGTCACGAGATTTGGAAATAATATATTTTGTGAATTCTACAGTATTTCTATTTTCGTCTTTTTGTGAAATGGAATAACTTCGAGTCGTAAATATATTTATTTTGTCATTTTCTCGATGAATAGTGTTTCTGCAAAAAACTACGGTTTACGGTATTTCTGGCAAGAGAAATAAACCGCTCTCCGGTTAGTCCTGGTGGATAACCAATAGAGGTATCATTCATTTAATACTCCGAGGCCACCATTTCTTATCGATGTTCTCGCTCAGCTACATTCCAACTGAGATTTGGAAACGAGGTATAAACATGTTATATTAATCTATTTAATTGGTAAATAGATTTAATGTTTTAGAAAATAATTATGGAGTAGATCTGTAAAAGAATTAAATGAGGTTTTGATGTCGAAGGAATACTGAAAGTGGATCACCTTGGAAAGTTTCCTGACATACTCCGTTTAATTCTTAGCTTAACTTAAACGTAAAATTTTTTTATTTTACACACTTTCCGCAATTAAGCTAAATCAATGGGTTTAAACTGTCAAAACCCAACACTTCCATCTCGTACTTGCTAAGTATGGCATGCCAATTAGTTTCAAAATCTTCAATTGTCAAACTGAAATCAATAATCGTGATAAGTTCATCCCTAAACCCTTTCACAGATCCATATAAAACTCTCAAATGATCTCGCGCCTTTCTCAACACATGCCATACACAAACTCTATGCACGGTAACTTTCCCAAACACTACCTCAATTGCCACTTTCATTGCCGGGTCTTGATCGGTAAATATAGTATTTTGTTTCTTTCCACCCATTACTTTCAACCTTGTTTTGAACAACCAATCAAATGTTGTCTTCTTCTCATCTCTAATTAGGGCACAACCGAAAAATATCGATTGTTGGTGATGATTGACACCAATAAATGGAGCAAAAGGCATTATGTACTTGTTGGTACTATAGGTCGTATCAAATATAATTACATCACCAAACTCTTGATATGTTCTCCTTGAATGACCATCTACCCAAAATATATTTTTGGCAACATTATCTTCATCGAATTCGACTTCAAAGAAAAAATCAGCATCTATTTGTTGCCTAAGCCTAAAGAAGTCCAACATCGCATTCACATGAACACCAACTAGACTCTTCTTCACCTTTGTAATGTGATTATGAACATCTTTTTTTGCTGAAATTGAGGTTCTCTTTACCCTCGGATTGATCCGCAATGATTTCTCTAATTTGAGCGGCATGAACATTGTGCTGACTCAACAACTTGATTTTAGCCCTATTTTTCATGGATAAATATTTATGAGATTTTAAATGCCGTCTCTTTGAGGGAGTGTTTGGCACTAACTGGTGATTATGCTCATTGTAGAAGCTCGTTACCCTCCAAATGCCATCCTTATGCAACCTAACATGACATAAAGCTTTGCACTCGCTTCTCTGCATCGATCTTTCCTTTTTGGGTGTCTTTTCAATTAACCCACCAATCGTCTTCTCCATTTGCTTCTTTGTTTTTCTGGTTTTCCCTTCTTTCGAACAAACCATTCTCACAACGGTCTTTATCCCTTCTTGGATCATGAGGACATGAGAGCTATTCTCAATGTCTTTATCAGTGATCCTCAACATCCCTTAGGGCTCATATAAGCTCTTATCCAACTCTTGTTTATGGGAGTTCACAATGAACTCCGAATAGTTAGGAGGAAATGAGTTCAGGATAACTTTCGTGGCCAACTCGTGGCTCCACGGACAGTTAAGCTCCTCTAGTTTCTCATCATTGCTTGTCATACGAAGTGTGTGAGTACTGACATAACTGCTCTCTACTATTTCAGCAGGGACCGGTGTATTTAGGATATATTATCTTTTCTCACGTATGTCTACCTTTTCGAGTAGGGAGCGTAAAGAGAAAGACGTTTCTTTAGCCATATTACTACAATATTTAAAAGTAAAGATTTTAGCTTTGTTCATGTAATGTTTTATTCAAATAATAAAACTCTCACTGCAAATTTGTTCTATTCCCGTTTGCAGTAGGACCAAGATCCATATTTTCACTAATAACCAATGCAGTGTATGCATATCTTGGCTATCAGTTATCTTAGGTAAGAAAACTTGCTAATCACATCTCTTTGTGATTCTTGGTTTCATTAAAACATCACGTGTATTTAACGAAGACGTTGCCCTGAGCCCAAAACTGTTTTGAAAATCATTGGTAAGTAACCTCACTCTATTTGGTTTGATATGTCGGACATAACCCTTGACCACCAAAGGTAAAAGGCGATGTCTGCTGAGTAGTTTAATCATCAACCAATGAACAATGGTTTGAGGAGGATAAAGTGGGAAGGGCATACTACTTAATTTTTAATGGGTTGGTGTTTATACTTAACAGTGCCAACAATATTTAAAATGAGGTTTGCTAGAAAGAACGACTAATGTGATTTTATTCATATTTAAAGAGACCTCTTTCATATGCTTCATTAAGCAGTCGTGGAAAGGAAGTCTAGAAAGAATACCGAATATGATTCCCATTACTTTCTATTCTTAGCAGTATCTTTTCATATGCTTTCACTTGGTTAAGCAGTCAGTTCTTGAAAACTCTAGCTACCGTTCATCTTGTAGAGATAGTTTTTATGGTTTCTTATAAAAATGGTAAATCTAATCTATACGTTTTTATATGATAGCAGTAAATCTGATTTACCTATATATGTGACCGAGTCACGTATATTTCTTTCAGTTTGTAATGTTGACCTTAGTTAGCATTACAGACACGTGAAAGTTGCTTGTTAGAAAAATACCGATTGTGATCCAATTCCTATCTTCCTTAAAGACCTCTTTCATATGCTTGAGTAAGCCGTCGTGGAAAAGAAGTCAGACAGAAAGAATAATGAATATGATCCCATTTTCATTTTCCTAAAAAACCTCTTTCATATGCTTCAACAAACAGTCGTGGAAAGGAAGTCTGAAAGAAAACAATACCAAATGTGTTCCCATATTCGTATTTTTCTTCAAAGAAATTTTTTTTCACGGTTCCTTGGAAATACGGTAAATCTAGTTTTACCCATTTTCATATTAAAGCAGTAAATATAATTTACTTTAAGCTGTAAATCTAATTTACTTATATACGGGACCAAGTCAGGTATATAATCTATCAGTTACCAATTCTTTATTTTGCAGTTATGCTCAGTTCTTATTTATATCATTTAAAACACATAAACAATTTATATGTTTTAAAATCAGATATTCTTTTCGGTGCATAAAGCAATTTGATAACGTGACAAAGTTCCTTTTGGGCCAGTCATTAGGACACGTGAAAGGGGCTCCTAGGAAAGATTGGGGTCACGAGGACCGCTTAGACTCAATCTTTCCTAGACAGAACCATATCTTTCTTGTGTGGAAATGATAGCTCTTACTCATGTACTTTATTGCTTCATCACATTCCTCGATGAACTTTACTTATCCGAAAGTTTTCGAAAAGGCGAAAAACTTATACTAAATTTTGCCATTTCAAAAGCATAGAGTAATTTTGTAACGTGACAAAGTCCCCTTTGGGCCAGCTATCAGGACACATAAACGAGAGTTAGACGAAAAGCAGAGACTTTTCTTGTCATTAACCTTGTCTTTTATAGGTGGAGATTAACAGCTCTTACTCAGGTACTTTATTGCTTCATCACATTCTTAGATATACTCAAACGTAGTTGAAAGTTTTGAAAATGAAAACATAAAAAAGCATAAAATCCTATTTTATCTTTCTCGGTCGGAAAACCGATCCAAGAAATGTAAAAGTTTACATTTCATAAGAAAGCATAAAGAAAGCTTAAATCTAATTTAACTTTCTTAGTTGGTAGAACTGATCCAAGAAAATCTCATTTCTAATCGGTTTTGGACTTAAGCTGTAAATGTAAGAATTAAACTGATATGCGGTATATGCACCTAATTTGCATAAGTTATAACTTTTAGAAAATCAATCAGCGGGAGAACCTGGCTCTGATACCATTGTTGGGTTTCAGGGTAACCAAAACTCATTTAGGCTTAAGTTGTGGAATGATCGTAGAACAAAAATTTCTGAGGCCAACTTAAGCTCAGGATTAAACGGGGTATGTCAGGAAACTTTCCAAGGCGGTCCACCTTCAGTATTCCTTTGGCATCAAAACCCAATTTAATCATTTTACAGATCTACTCCATGATTGATTTCTAAAATTTTAATCTACTTACCAATTAAATAGATTAATATAACATATTTATACCTTATTTCCAAATCACAGTTGGAATGCAGACCGAGCAAGTAGAGCTACATCACGGGAATGATTCTCCTCAGAGCATCAGACGTCTAATGCCTCTATTGGTTATCCACCAGGACTAACCGGAGAGCGGTTTATTTCTTTTGCCAGAAATATAATAAACCGTGGAATTATGCTAAAACACTATTCACATAGAAAAAGACGAAAACCCGTAAACACGAATTTTCGGTTACTTAGTTTCATCAATGAGCAAAACTAAAATATCGCGAAATTCGAGAAAATACTATTCATCAATCCCGTAAATATACTTCATAACAATCCACAAGATTATACGTTAACTACGTATAACTTTTTTTTCTCAACCAAAACACTATTTGGGAGAGAAACCGAAAAAGAGATAAAATACCGATTCAATTCTGCACGAAACGATACATGTGAATTAGTTGTTTTTCTCTCTACCCCTCCACCCCTATTTATAGGGTTTAGGGTCAGTTCCCAAAAGACCAAAATGCCCTCCAAGTTCGGCCTATTTACAAGATATGTCATTGAATGGATAAGGATGATGACATGTGGATAAGATCGATGACGTGTCATCTGGATAGGATCGATGACACGTCATGCGGATAAGGACAAATCTGAAAAGACCCGAATGCCCTCGGTCTGAATACAAATAATATTCATATAATTATTCTAAACAATTATATTTCTTGCAGTTGTTTGTTTCGGTAATTTATACAACGTGTCCTGCACATTTATAAATTAACCGGTTAATTTTTATACAATGTGTCACACACGTTTATAAATTAACCAATGTTTTTGCTTGTTATTTTGACATAACATTTATAATTTAATTATAACACGTATAATTAATTTTAACCATCTTAATATTGATCATAACCAATTTATAATCAATCACAATAAGATTCTCCAATTAACTCCTATACGGTGTGGCCCGATAGGATCTGTGTTATGTTGGTAAATAGAGTTTAAACTGTTTTAACTTCTATAATCATGAGCGGCATTTGGCAACATATCATGATCATCCAATTACACAGATGATGCTAACTGTACAATATCATGATCCAGTAAACAATTTACTTGTGTCTGTTCTTCTGTCTCATAGCTATCAGATTAGTTTCAATATAGATGTGTGTCATCCTTACTAATTGAATCTTTTCCTGATCTTGAGCAGATTATCAAATATAATTACTCTTGTAATTATACCGCTAGCAGATAATCTTACTCTATCAAGGGGTCCAGTGATGCTATAGCTTGTATAAAATACGAGGGAAAAATAGCATTCTTGGTAAACTATCACTTCCTCATCTAAGCTATAGATATGGAAAAGCTACCCTTATGACTGCTTTTAACGGACAGCGTTAAATACCAATTACACATACATATTTCTCAATGGGAACGATAAATATCTCATACTGTAGAACCTGACACTGAATGAAAACATAAATGACACGAACACAATTCTATTTAATGTTTCATTCGGGGTCTGTCAAATACCATGTTCCTAGAACATATATCTATGTGATTAAAATGACATCTCGTGTCAGGTGGTTTGTAAAACTTAACCATCTTTTAATCCACACACTAACCTTATCGCAGTAATTAGTGTTCTTGCTAATTACCTTGGTGAGTGATTTTTTAAGAGTATATATTATCTATATTACGGAGTTTCACAATTTCAGTTATGAACTCAAAATGATCCATAAATTCAATAATACTCAAGGCAACAAAATGATATATAAATAAGCATTCAATTTATGAACAAAGCTTTATGATAATTTATCGTATTATTGACTTCTAGATTATTACAAACTAACAATACATACATACATACGTACATACATATATATATATATATATATATATATAGAAAGAGAGAGAGAGAGAGAGAGAGAGATAGTAAGGCTGGGGTGCTATGGATAGCATAGAGGCCTCCCATGCTACGGTGATGCGTCCAAAGGGTATGGTGCAAAGTTTCAGTATAATAAGATGTACCTTTTAAACCTTTAACACACGTTTGAGTTAAATTGCAAGTGCACAATTCTATCAAAGTAGTATTTTAGGTATCGATCTACAGGGAGTACGATAAAAACTTAGTTCAAACTTTAGTAATAAATTTCAGAAAATAAAATAAAGTAAAGTGCAATAAAAGTAAATTGGGGGATTTGTTCTAACAATTCCTAAGGTTGGGTTCAATACCCAAAAGAAAGGAGTTTGAAACAATAATTGTAAATAAAAGTAAAAGAAAGGAATTGGTTTGCTTTCAAGATTTAGAGATCTAGGGGTCTTTGGTCTACAATTCCTTGCTAACTCTATTAATTCGGTATTTGTTTGAATTCATGTATGATTTGACGAGGTTTCTAACCTAATATGTTATTAAGGGTTACTTTCGTAAATTAATAACGTGCCTAGGTAACTCGAACTTCTCAATGAAGTTCCCCACCCTAGTTACCTAGACCTATAAGCTCTTGTTAGTCTCTCATCTCCTCAAATATTGGTACTTCGCAATTAAGTCCATCATACCAATACCCGATTTGAATTGAGATGTCCTAATTAGGGTTTGACTTCACGATTAGGTTCTTCACCAAATTTCTAACCTTAATTTCTATAGTTCCGGCTTAGATTAAATTGGTTACAATCTTAACCTAGACATAAGGTATTTGCATTCATAATTTGGTACTATCCTATTGATCACAGTCAATTTTGGTTCTTTCGAATCCAAAACGGAATACTACAATTCAAGTACTAATTATGTAATTAACACAAATTATTAAATCACAGAAATTAATATCAAATCCCATAAAACAATCATAATAAAAACAAATAACTGAATAAAATAGAATTAAACAAGTTCATGCATTGACCTAAACTCCTAGAGAGAGAACTACTCCCTCATGGAGAGATCCATTACAAAAATTGGCAAAAATAAGAAGAAATGAAATAAAGAAATGATTATACCCTTTATTTGATCAAAGCCCTCAATCTTGCCAACTTCTTGCTCAAGAAATCCTTCTTTTCCTTGCTTGAAAGCTTTCCTTACTTCAGAATTTATCGCTAAGTATTGTGTCGAGAGAGAATGAGATTGTGAGGGATGTTTGAATGGAGAGTGAACCCCCTCTTTTATAGCCAAGGATCATGTCCAATTTAGAGCCTAGAAAGTGGAGTTAGTGGGCGCTATATTTGGATTGTTTTCCAAGATTTCCTGTCCACATTTAACTGCAATACACGTCCATGATGTGCCCAAAATAGAAAAACTATAAAAAACGTGCAATTTTGGCTTTCTGCAGGTCCAGTGCGGGTTCTCCGGGCCGCACTACGGGTTGTTTGATCCGCACTGAGAAAAATTTTAGTTTTTAGTTTCTCATGTTGTAGATCTTCTTGCTAGCTTTCCAAAAAGTGGTCATAAGCCTTAAACGGAGTTACGAGTCAAAAGTTATGACCGTTTTAAGTTTAGACTCTATTTTTGGCTGACTGCTACAGTGCGTCCGCACTGCGTTCTCACAATCCGCACTGCTACAGTACCATCCGCGCTGAGATCCGCACTGCGTCCTCACAATCCGCACTGTGGATACATCGAGATCCGCACTAGACTCGGACTTTTTCTGTGCAACCAGAGTGCGGCTGCATCGAGATCCGTGCATCCACACGGATTTTGATATATAGCTTATTATACCTTTTTAAAATTGGCGTGCGTCTAGAAATCCATCTAAGTACTTATTTTGGCCATATTCCAAACCGTGTGTTCACAGTGGGCATTTTTCTTCATTTCCTATAAGTTAAAACCAAGCAAATGCAGTAACTTGATCCTAGGTGTAATCTATTCACTTTATATTCAAAATACAAGATATTTGGTGTTATTTCGTGATAAAAATTAGATCGAATATATATATAATTTAGGCCTATCATACGGCTTAATATTCAATTTTTCAAAATCCAAACGATCGATCCGAACCGTTCATCTTGTTCTCCATATTAATGTGTGTTTGGAGACCAAATTTTACATTTTTCGAAAAAAATTTACTATTTTTTTAGATAGGTAGAAAATCAAATATCTTAATGGTGCAAAATTTTTTAGATCAAGTGATTTTCTACCTAGCTAAAAAAATAGTAAAAAGTTTTTCAAAAAATGTAAAATTTGATCTCCAAACACATATTAATATGGAGAACAAGATGAACAGTTCGGATCGACTGTTTTGATTTATGAAAACTTGAATATTGAGCCGTAGCACGGGAGGCCTCTATGCTATCCATAGCACCCCAGCCTTACTCATATATATATATATATATATATATATATAGAGAGAGAGAGAGAGAGAGAGAGAGAGAGAGATGGGCTATGGTGCATTGCAATGCATGAACTCCTTTGTGCATTGCACTACAAATTACGGATTCAAAGTCCAAACGACCGATCCGAACCATTCATCTTATTTTCCATATTAATATTTGCTTGGGGACCAAATTTTACATTTTTTAGAATTTTTTTACTATTTATTAAGCAATTTTGAAAGTCGCTAATCTGATGGTCCAGAAAATTTTATTGTTTTTTACTGTTCACAGCAAAACAACAATTTTAAAAAATGCTTAATAAATAGTAAAAAAAATCCAAAAAATGTAAAATTTGGTCTCCAAGCACATTTCAATATGGATTAAATATCTAACGATTCGGATCAGTCGTTTGGACTTTGAATTCATGATTTATAGTGCAATGCACAAAGGGGTCCATGCATTGCAATGCACCATAACCCATCTCTCTCTCTCTATATATATATATATATATATATTATATATATACATATACATAAAAAATCCGGCATGAAAAATGTTGATCCGGATTATTTGTAGCAGTCTTTCGAATAAATCAAATTATATAGTATTCCATTTATTTTTAAAATATATATTAAATATTTTTAATACTTCAATACAAAAAATAAATAAATTATAAATAAAAACTGAAAAATGAAAAAAAAAATCCTAAATCCGGAAAAAAAAAATCCTAAATCGATAAAAAATTATTCTAGATTTAGGATCCAATTTCTGGTTTGGGTAGTTTTTGAAATAAACAAGAAGTTTGGTTAGTTTTTTAAATTTATATTTATTTTAATATAAATAAAAAAATCGGTAACTAGACCATCTTCATTATTTTATTAATGATGAAGAATAAAATTTGACATTAACATGTGCAGATAGTTATCACTCAAATAGCAAGAAGTCAATATTTAATGTTTTTTTCCTTATCTTCATCTAAGAAAATTTTAGTAACAACCTATAACGCTTTTTTTTTTTTTTTTAAATGAGATTACTTTTCTTTTCATAACAATCTATGAATAATATTTTCTATTCGTATCCAGGAGTGAATCTCGGTGGCTAAACTGTCCCTATGATTTTAAAATTTTAATTATGTATATTGAAATTTAATTTAATTTTAATTTTCATAACTTTTTTTATATACTTCAGCTCTCTCAATAATAATTAAATATCTACTTGTAGTCTAGTGTTGACTTTTGTTATGTAGTTGAGAAATCTTGAGTTTAAATTCTACTCACACATTATACATTTAATTTTCAGTCCCCTTTATCAGAAAAATTTATTTACACCGGTTCATATCAATGATATAACTCCTTTCTTTTTCATAAAATAAGAGTCAAGTTTCAAATTATTATTGGCAAAATACTGAATTTTGATTCTGCAACTTTTTCCACGGAATGTTCCAAAAGATACAAATTTAACAATATAGATTGTTCTTTTCTGCGCAAATATCATTTGCGGTACTACGCTTTCTTTCAGCCAAGCCAAAATAATTCCATTGTCTATTTGGTGGCGAAAACGGTATGGATAATATCCGATCTGTATTTGAAAATTTAGATATAGATATTTGATATCTGAATATCCTTATAAATAAATAAAATACTAATATAGTTTTACGTTTCAATATTTTTTAATATTTTAATATTATTTTAATTAATATCCGATCTAATCTGAACCCGTATCTGTATCAGTCTAATATCCGCTTCACATCTATAGTCGGAAAATGGAAAAAAAAATGATATGGATATAGTTTAACCACTATCCGCTCCGTTTTCACTCCTGCTATTTGGATTATAGGGAGGTGTGTTTTAAGATTTGTATCAAATTAAAACGGACGCTAGGGATGTTAAAAGTCAACGACACTATTTTAAAAATTAAAAAAAAATACTTTATTTTTTTGCATTTTTCTCGCTAATAATTCATGATTCGCATTTTATTCGCGAATGAAACTTATTATGCATTTTTTTTGTTTTATTCGGAATTCGATTGGAAAATATAAAAAATAAATAAAACACAAATAATTCGTCAATAAACACAAATTGTGTGACTATGATCACTATGAGTATTGGTACCGTTGATAGATTTGCCACACCAATTTATAGGTCTCCACAATCTCATTGAATCTGAGATCAAATTCCTGGGACATAATGTTGCTCCATTATACAGCGCCTCGGATCCCTCTACTAATAATTAAACAGATGCGCTCTGTTTGTTTGTTACTTAAACAGCTCAGATTTTGACCTTAACCATCATCTAACTACTCAGTAACAACAGAAAGAGATAAATTTATCCGAAATTTGCAGTGCAGCACCAGCCAGCTCTTTTCTCTCTTAACTAATTCCGGTCAATCAACAATAACATAGACAAAACCAAAACAAACAAAAATAAATAATTATATAAATAAATAAAAAAGAAAGAGGCGCCGGCTCGATCTCCCTCCCTCTCATGCTCTGCATTATATCCCATTTTAAACCCCCTTTATAATTGAATTCAAATCACCTAAGTAACTCAAATTTTGAGTTTAGATCTAGATCGTCAGATCTGTTTTGACACGACTATTAAAGGAGGCCCATGCATTCTACCTTGGATCGGATTGCACGGATTCTGATCGTACAGTCTGAATCTAAAATAAAAATTGAGTTACTTCAGAGAATCGAGACTTTACAATTTTAAAAAAATATTTTTCCATCCTCGCTGTCGACCTCCCCTCTTTAACTGTCTTATTTTCATTCGTTGCGCTGTCCCCAAACCCGTCCCGTTCCACCATTCTTATCTCTCTCTCTCTCTTTCTCTCGCATCTCTATTCTTCTCCACATTGCTCCATTCTGAGATCTTGCCTCCTCTACAGAGAGTAAAATGAGAGAGATTATCAGTGTTCACATTGGTCAGGCTGGGATCCAGCTTGGCAACTCTTGTTGGGAGCTCTACTGCCTTGAGCACGGTATCCAGCCCGATGGCATGATGCCCAGGTACTTGATTCATTCCGCAATTCAACATCCTTTAGATCTATCTACTCAATTACATTCTACTCTGATGCCAATTAATTGGATTTTTATTTGCAGTGATACTTCTGTAGGGGTCGCACACGATGCGTTTAACACTTTCTTTAGCGAGACTGGTGCAGGGAAGCATGTGCCCAGGGCGTTGTTTGTTGATCTCGAACCAACTGTGATTGATGAGGTACGTACCGGTACATACCGCCAGCTATTCCACCCGGAGCAGCTCATCTCTGGCAAGGAGGATGCCGCGAATAACTTTGCTAGAGGCCACTATACAGGTAAATAGATGCAATAAACAGTTGGAGATGTAGATTAGTTTGAGATCTTCTTTGATTTTTACAATTACCATTGTTTAAGTTTTTTGTCCATTGGATCTCTGGTCAATTATATTTTTGTGATTGAAAAGCCATACACAGTCAAAGTTTTTTATCTTTTTTTTTTGTATAATTAGATCTGACTACCCTGAATTGACCAATTTCATGCTGATCTGACATTGGTAATATCATCTGATGCAGTTGGTAAGGAGATTGTGGATCTCTGCCTCGACCGGATCCGCAAATTGGCAGACATGTGCACAGGATTGCAAGGATTTTTGGTATTTAATGCAGTTGGTGGTGGTACCGGATCTGGATTGGGATCTCTTCTCCTAGAACGCCTATCTGTTGACTACGGCAAAAAGTCAAAGCTTGGTTTCACCATTTATCCCTCACCCCAGGTAATTAAGTACATTGTAATTTTAAGAATCAGGGTTTAAATAAGGGTCAAATGACCCCAGTGATGATATAAATTGTATGGCTATCACTAACATCATAGAAATTGAACTGCATTCAACAGATTAAAATGAGAATTTGTTCTAAAATCAATTCATGTAATATAGGTATCAACTGCTGTCGTCGAACCCTACAATAGTGTACTCTCAACCCACTCCTTGCTCGAGCACACAGATGTCGCTGTGCTGTTGGACAATGAGGCAATCTATGATATCTGCCGCCGATCCCTTGACATAGAGAGGCCGACCTACACCAACCTCAACCGCCTCATCTCCCAGGTCATCTCCTCCCTCACCACATCTCTCCGCTTTGATGGCGCCATAAATGTGGACATCACCGAGTTCCAGACCAATCTTGTACCATACCCCCGCATTCACTTCATGCTTTCTTCATATGCGCCAGTTATATCGGCTGAGAAGGCGTACCATGAGCAGCTGTCAGTGCCTGAGATCACTACAGCTGTGTTTGAGCCTTCAAGCATGATGGTAAAGTGTGATCCAAGGCACGGGAAGTATATGGCTTGCTGTTTGATGTACCGTGGCGATATCGTACCAAAGGATGTCAATGCCGCAGTCGCCACAATCAAGACCAAGAGGACAGTTCAATTCGTTGATTGGTAAGAACGAAAAGTGTTCCGTAATTATCTATTTAAAATCTGATGTTATTTACAAGACAGCTAGGTATAACTGATGTTCTTATCTTATCTAAAGGTGTCCTACTGGATTCAAATGCGGTATTAACTACCAGGCTCCAGCAGTGGTCCCAGGTGGTGACCTGGCAAAGGTACGCAGAGCTGTGTGCATGATCAGCAACAACACTGCTGTAGCCGAGGTGTTCTCGCGCATTGACCACAAGTTTGATTTGATGTACGCGAAGCGTGCATTCGTGCACTGGTACGTTGGTGAAGGTATGGAGGAAGGTGAGTTCTCTGAGGCTCGTGAGGATCTAGCCGCACTGGAGAAGGATTACGAGGAGGTGGGGGCCGATGGTGAGGATGACTACGAAGGAGAGGAGGGTGAAGATTATTAAATTATATTTTATTTTTTA